>JABXNX010003496.1:0-30948 GCA_014843695.1 Archivesica marissinica | reverse complement strand
GGTTACAGTACCCTCTCTGTAAGTGTTATTGAATGCTAGATTGCTACACGTGTTACAGTACCCTCTCTGTACTGTTATTGAATGCTAGATTGCTACACGGTTACAGTACCCTCTCTGTGTATTATTGATTGCTAGATTGATACACGGGTTACAGTACCCTCTCTGTAGGTATTATTGTGCTAGATTGCTACACGGGTTACAGTACCCTCTCTGTATCGTGTTATTGAATGCTAGATTGCTACATGGGTTACATACCCTCTGTACGTGTTATTGAATGCTAGATTGCTACACGAGTTACAGTACACCCTCTGTACGTATTATTGAATGCTAGATTGCTACACGTGTTACAGTACCCTCTCTGTACGTGTTATTGAATGCTAGATTGCTACACGGGTTACAATTCTCCCTCCATACGTATTATTGAATACTAGATTGCTACACGGGTTACAGTACTCCCTCCATACGTGTTATTGAATGCTAGGTTACTACACGGGTTAAAGTACCCCATCCATACGTATTATTGAATGCTAGATTACTACACGGAATACAGTACCCCCTCCATACGTATTATTGAATGCTAGATTGCTACACGTGTTACAGTACCCTCTCTGTACGTATTATTGAATGCTAGATTACTACACGAGTTACAGTACCCTCTTTGTAAGTATTATTGAATGCTAGATTGCTACATGGGTTACAGTACGCGCTCCTTACGTATTATTCAATGTTAGATTGCTACACGAGTTACAGTACCCCTTTTGTACGTATTATTGAATGTTAGATTGCTACATGGGTTACAGTACCCCCTCTGTACGTGTTATTGAATGTTAGATTGCTACACGAGTTACAGTACACCCTCCATACGTGTTATTGAATGCTGGATTACTACACGGGTTACAGTACCCTCTCTGTATGTATTATTGAATGCTAGATTGCTACACGAGATACAATACCCTCTCTGTACGTATTATTGAATGCTAGATTACTACACGGGTTACAGTACCCTCTCTGTATGTATTATTGAATGCTAGATTGCTACACGAGTTACAGTACATCCTCCATACGTGTTATTGAATGCTAGATTGCTACACGCGTTACAGTACCCCCTCCATACGTATTATTGAATGATAGATTGCTACACCGGTTACAGTACCTCCTCCATACATATTATTGAATGGTAGATGGCTACACGGGTTAAAGTACCCCCTCTGTACGTATCATTTTATGCTAGATTGCTACACGGGTTACAGTACCCCCTCTGTACGTATTATTGAATGCTAGATTGCTACACGGGTTACAGTACACCCTCCTTACGTATTATTGAATGGTAGATTGCTACACGGGTTACAGTACCCCCTCTGTACGTAGTATTGAATGCTAGATCGCTACACGGGTTACAGTACCCCCTATGTACGTATTAATGAATGCTAGATTGCTACACGGGTTACAGTACCCCCTCCATACGTATTATTGAATGGTAGATTGCTACACGGGTTACAGTACCCCCTCCATACGTATTATTGAATGGTAGATTGCTACACGGGTTACAGTACGCCCTCCATATGTATTATTGAATGCTAGATTGCTGCACGGGTTACAGTACTCCCTCTGTACGTGTTATTGAATGGTAGATTGCAACATGAGTTACAGTACCTCTTCCATGCGTATTATTGAATGGTAGATTGCTACACGGGATACAGTAACCCCTCCATATGTATTATTGAATGCTAGATTGCTGCACGGGTTACAGTACGCCTTCTGTACGTATTATTGAATGTTATATTGCTACATGGGTTACAGTACGCCCTCTGTACGTATTATTGAATGGTAGATTGCTACACGGGATACAGTACCCCTTTTGTACGTATTATTGAATGTTAGATTGCTACATGGGTTACAGTACCCTCTCTGTATGTATTATTGAATGCTAGATTGCTACACGAGATACAATACCCTCTCTGTACGTGTTATTGAATGCTAGATTACTACACGGGTTACAGTACCCTCTCTGTATGTATTATTGAATGCTAGATTGCTACACGAGTTACAGTACACCCTCCATACGTGTTATTGAATGTTAGATTGCTACACGGGTTACAGTACCTCTTGACGTGTTTTGAATGTAGATGTACCGGTTACAGTACCCCCCCCTACGATTATTGAATGTAATTATACACGTTACAGTACCTCTTTGTAGTATTATTGAATGCTAGATTGCTACAGGGTTCAGTCCCTCTATAATAGTATTGAATGCTAGATTGTACAGTGTACAGTACCCCATCTGTACGATTATGAATGCTAGATTACTACACGGGTTACAGTACCCTCTCTGTACGTATTATTGAATGCTAGATTGCTACACGAGTTACAGTACCCCCTCCATACGTGTTATTGAATGCTAGATTGCTACACGGGTTACAGTACCCTCTCTGTACGTGTTATTGAATGCTAGATTGCTACACGTTGTTTGTGTTTTTGGTGTTGTGTGTTGTTTTGTGTTTTTGTGTGTGTGGTTGTTGTGTTTTTGTGTGTTGTGGGTTGTTTTGTGTTTTTGTGTGTTGTGGTTGTTTGTGTTTGTGTGTTGTGGGTTGTTTTGTGTTTTTGTGTGTTGTGGGTTGTTTGTGTTTTGTGTGGTTGTTGGTTGTGTTGTGTGTTTTGTGTGTTGTGGGTTTTTTTGTTTTTGTTGTTGTGGGTTGTTTTGTGTTTTGTGTGGTTTGGGTTGTTTGTTTTTGTGTGTTGTGTGTTGTTTTGTGTTTTTGTGTGTTTTGGGTTGTTTGTTATTGAATTCTAGATTCTACACGAGTTACAGTACCCTCTTTGTAGTATTATTGAATGCTAGATTGCTACAGGTGTTCAGTACCCTCTGTAGTGTATTGAATGCTAGATTGCTACACGTGTTACAGTACCCCATCTGTACGTATTATTGAATGCTAGATTGCTACACGGGTTACAGTACCCCCTCTGTACGTATTATTGAATGCTAGATTCTAACGGTTACAGTACCCTCTTGTACGTATTATTGAATGCTCGATTACTACGCGAGTTACAGTACCCCCTCCATACGTATTTTGATGCTAGATTGCTACACGGGTTACAGTACCCCTTCTGTACGTATTATTGATTGCTAGGTTACTACACGGGTTACAGTACCCCATCCATACGTATTATTGAATGCTAGATTACTACACGGAATACAGTACCCCCTCCATACGTATTATTGAATCTAGATTGCTACACGTGTTACAGTACCCCTCTGTACGTATTATTGAATGCTAGATTATTACCCGGGTTACAGTACCCCCTCCATACGATTATTGAATGCTAGATTACTACACGAGTTACATACCCTCTTTGTAAGTATTATTGAATGCTAGATTGCTACAGGTGTTCCAGTACCCTCTAAGTAAATATTATTGAATGCTAGATTGCTACACGTGTTACAGTACCCTCTCTGTACGTGTTATTGAATGCTAGATTGCTACACGGGTTACAGTACCACCTCCATACGTATTATTGAATGCTAGATTGCTACACGGGTTACAGTACCCTCTCTGTAGGTGTTATTGAATGCTAGATTGCTACACAGGTTACAGTACCCTCTCTGTACGTGTTATTGAATGCTAGATTACTACACGGGTTACAGTACCCCCTCTGTACGTATTATTGAATGCTAGATTACTACAAGAGATACAATACCCTCTCTGTACGTGTTAGTGAATGCTAGATTGCTACACGGGTTACAGTACCCCCTCCATACGTATTATTGAATGCTAGATTGCTACACGTGTTACAGTACCCTCTCTGTACGTATTATTGAATGATAGATTACTACCCTGGTTACAGTACCCCCTCCATACGCATTATTGAATGCTAGATTACTACACGAGTTACAGTACCCTCTTTGTAAGTATTATTGAATGCTAGATTGCTACAGGTGTTCCAGTACCCTCTAAGTAAGTAGTATTGAATGCTAGATTGCTACACGTGTTACAGTACCCCATCTGTACGTATTATTGAATGCTAGATTACTACACGGGTTACAGTACCCTCTCTGTATGTATTATTGAATGCTAGATTGCTACACGAGTTACAGTACCCCCTCCATACGTGTTATTGAATGCTAGATTGCTACACGGGTTACAGTACCCTCTCTGTACGTGTTATTGAATGCTAGATTGCTACACGAGTTACAGTACCCCCTCTGTACGTATTATTGAATGCTAGATTGCTACACGTGTTACAGTACCCTATCTGTACGTATTATTGAATGCTAGATTGCTACACGAGTTACAGTACCCCATCTGTACGTATTATTGAATGCTAGATTGCTACAAGGGTTACAGTACCCTCTCTGTACGTATTATTGAATGCTAGATTGCTACACGAGTTACAGCACCCTCTCTGTACGTATTATTGAATGCTAGATTGCTACACGGGTTACAGTACCCTCTCTGTACGTATTATTGAATGCTAGATTGCTACACGGGTTACAGTACCCCCTACATACGTGTTATTGAATGCTGGATTGTTACACGGGTTACAGTACGCCCTCTGTACGTGTTATTGAATGCTAGATTGCTACACGGGTTACAATTCTCCCTCCATACGTATTATTGAATACTAGATTGCTACACGGGTTACAGTACTCCCTCCATACGTGTTATTGAATGCTAGGTTACTACACGGGTTAAAGTACCCCCTCTGTACGTATTATTGAATGCTAGATTGCTACACGGGTTACAGTACCCCCTCCATACGTATTATTGAATGCTAGATTGCTACACGTGTTACAGTACCCTCTCTGTACGTATTATTGAATGCTAGATTACTACTCGGGTTACAGTACCCCCTCCATACGCATTATTGAATTCTAGATTACTACACGAGTTACAGTACCCTCTTTGTAAGTATTATTGAATGCTAGATTGCTACAGGTGTTCCAGTACCCTCTAAGTAAGTAGTATTGAATGCTAGATTGCTACACGTGTTACAGTACCCCATCTGTACGTATTATTGAATGCTAGATTACTACACGGGTTACAGTACCCCCTCTGTACGTATTATTGAATGCTAGATTACTACACGAGTTACAGTACCCTCTCTGTACGTATTATTGAATGCTCGATTACTACGCGAGTTACAGTACCCCCTCCATACGTATTATTGAATGCTAGATTGCTACACGGGTTACAGTACCCCTTCTGTACGTATTATTGATTGCTAGGTTACTACACGGGTTACAGTACCCCATCCATACGTATTATTGAATGCTAGATTACTACACGGAATACAGTACCCCCTCCATACGTATTATTGAATACTAGATTGCTACACGTGTTACAGTACCCACTCTGTACGTATTATTGAATGCTAGATTATTACCCGGGTTACAGTACCCCCTCCATACGAATTATTGAATGCTAGATTACTACACGAGTTACAGTACCCTCTTTGTAAGTATTATTGAATGCTAGATTGCTACAGGTGTTCCAGTACCCTCTAAGTAAATATTATTGAATGCTAGATTGCTACACGTGTTACAGTACCCTCTCTGTACGTGTTATTGAATGCTAGATTGCTACACGGGTTACAGTACCCCCTCCATACGTATTATTGAATGCTAGATTGCTACACGGGTTACAGTACCCTCTCTGTAGGTGTTATTGAATGCTAGATTGCTACACAGGTTACAGTACCCTCTCTGTACGTGTTATTGAATGCTAGATTACTACACGGGTTACAGTACCCCCTCTGTACGTATTATTGAATGCTAGATTACTACAAGAGATACAATACCCTCTCTGTACGTGTTAGTGAATGCTAGATTGCTACACGGGTTACAGTACCCCCTCCATACGTATTATTGAATGCTAGATTGCTACACGGGTTACAGTACCTCCTCCATACGTATTATTGAATGCTAGATTGTTACACGGGTTACAGTACGCCCTCTGTACGTGTTATTGAATGCAAGATTGCTACACGGGTTACAATTCTCCCTCCATACGTATTATTGAATACTAGATTGCTACACGGGTTATACTACCCCATCCATACGTATTATTGAATGCTAGATTGCTACACGAGTTACAGTACCCCCTCCATACGTATTATTGAATGTTAGATTGCTACACGGGTTACAGTACCCCCTCCATACGTATTATTGAATGTTAGATTGCTACACGGGTTAGAGTACCCCCTCCATACGTATTATTGAATGCTAAATTTCTACCCGAGTTACAGTACCCCCTCCATACGTATTATTGAATGATAGATTACTACACGAGTTACAGTACCCTCTTTGTACGTATTATTGAATGCTAGATTTCTACACGAGATACAATACCCTCTCTGTACGTGTTATTGAAAGCTAGATTGCTACACGGGTTACAGTACACCCCCTCCATACGTATTGAATGCTAGATTGCTACACGGGTTACAGTACCCTCTCTGTACGTGTTATTGAATGCTAGAGTGCTACATGGGTTACACTACCCTCTCTGTACGTGTTATTGAATGCTAGATTGCTACACGAGTTACAGTACACCCTCTGTACGTATTATTGAATGCTAGATTGCTACACGTGTTACAGTACCCTCTCTGTACGTGTTATTGAATGCTAGATTGCTACATGGGTTACAGTACCCTCTCTGTACGTATTATTGAATACTAGATTGCTACACGAGTTACAGTACCCTCACTGTACGTGTTATTGAATGCTAGATTGCTACACGTGTTACAGTACTCTCTCTGTTCGTGTTATTGAATGCTAGATTGCTACACGGGTTACAGTACCCCCTCCATACGTATTATTGAATGCTAGATTGCTACACGGGTTACAGTACACTCTCTGTAGGTGTTATTGAATGCTAGATTGCTACATGGGTTAAAGTACCCTCTCTGTACGTGTTATTGAATGCTAGATTGCTACACGAGTTACAGTACCCCTCTGTACGTATTATTGAATGCTAGATTGATACACGTGTTACAGTACCCCCTCTGTACGTGTTATTGAATGTTATATTGCTACACGGGTTACAGTACCTCCTCCATACATGTTATTGAATGCTAGATTGCTACATGAGTTACAGTACCTCCTCCATACGTATTATTGAATGCTAGCTTGCTTCACCGGTTACAGTACTCCCTCTGTACGTATTGTTGAATGCTAGATTACTACACGTTTACAGTACCCCCTCCATACGTATTATTGAATTCTAGATTACTACATGAGTTACAGTACCTCCTCCATACGTATTATTGAATGGTAGATTGCTACACGTGTTACAGTACCCCCTCTGTACATATCATTGTATGCTAGATTGCTATATGAGTTTCAGTACCCCCTCTATACGTATTAATGAAAGCTAGATTGCTACACGTGTTACAGTACCCTCACTGTACGTATTATTGAATGCTAGATTACTACACGGGTTACAGTACCCCCTATGTACGTGTTAATGAATGTTAGGTTACAACACGGGTTACAGTACCCCCTCGATACCTATTATTGAATGCTAGATTTCTATGCGGGCTAGAGTACTCCCTATGTACGTATTATTGAATGCTACATTGCTACACGAGTTACAGTACCCCCTTCATACGTATTATTGAATGCTAGATTACTACACGGGTTATAGTACCCCCTCGATACGTATTATTGAATGCTAGATTGCTACGCCGGCTACAGTACCCCCTATGTACGTATTATTGAATGCTACATTGCTACACGGTTTACAGTACCCCCTCCATACGTATTATTGAATGTTAGATTACTACACGGGTTATAGTACCTCCTCCATACGTATTATTGAATGGTAGATTGCTACACGGGTTACAGTACCCCCTCCATACGTATTATTGAATGGTAGATTGCTACCCGGGTTACAGTACCCCCTCTGTACGTATCATTGTATGCTAGATTGCTATATGAGTTACAGTACCCCCTCTATACGTATTATTGAATGCTAGATTGCTACAGTTTTACAGTACCCTCTCTGTACGTATTATTGAATGCTAGATTACTACACGGGTTACAGTACCCTCTCTGTACGTATTATTGAATGCTCGGTTACTACACGGGTTATAGTACCCCCTATGTACGTGTTAATGAATGCTAGATTGATACACGGGTTACAGTACCCCCTCTGTACGTGTTATTGAATGTTATATTGCTACACGGGTTACAGTACCTCCTCCATACGTGTTATTGAATGCTAGATTGCTACATGAGTTAGAGTACCTCCTCCATACGTATTATTGAATGGTAGATTGCTTCAGCGGTTACAGTACTCCCTCTGTACGTATTGTTGAATGCTAGATTACTACACGTTTACAGTACCCCCTCCATACGTATTATTGAATGCTAGATTGCTACACGTGTTACAGTACCCTCACTGTACGTATTATTGAATTCTAGATTACTACACGGGTTACAGTACCCCCTATGTACGTGTTAATGAATGTTAGGTTACTACACGGGTTACAGTACCCCCTCGATACGTATTATTGAATGCTAGATTGCTACGCGGGCTAGAGTACCCCCTATGTACGTATTATTGAATGCTACATTGCTACACGGTTTACAGTACCCCCTCCATACGTGTTATTGAATGCTAGATTGCTACATGAGTTACAGTACCTCCTCCATACGTATTATTGAATGCTAGATTGCTTCACCGGTTACAGTACTCCCTCTGAACGTATTGTTGAATGCTAGATTACTACACGTTTACAGTACCCCCTCCATACGTATTATTGAATTCTAGATTACTACATGAGTTACAGTACCTCCTCCATACGTATTATTGAATGGTAGATTGCTACACGGGTTACAGTACCCCCTCTGTACGTATCATTGTATGCTAGATTGCTATATGAGTTACAGTACCCTCTCTATACGTATTAATGAATGCTAGATTGCTACACGTGTTACAATACCCTCACTGTACGTATTATTGAATGCTAGATTACTACACGGGTTACAGTACCCCCTATGTACGTGTTAATGAATGTTAGGTTACTACACGGGTTACAGTACCCCCTCGATACGTATTATTGAATGCTAGATTGCTACGCCGGCTAGAGTACCCCCTATGTACGTATTATTGAATGCTACATTGCTACACGGTTTACAGTACCCCCTCCATACGTATTATTGAATGCTAGATTACTACACGGGTTATAGTACCCTCTATGTACATATTATTGAATGATAGATTGCTACATGACTTACAGTACCCCCTCCATACGTATTATTGAATGGTAGATTGCTACACGGGTTACAGTACCCCTACCATACGCTTTATTGAATGGTAGATTGCTACATGAGTTACAGTACCTCCTCCATACGTATTATTGAATGGTAGATTGCTACACGGGTTACAGTACCCCCTCCGTACGTGTTATTGAATGGTAGATTGCTACACGGGTTACAGTACCCCCTCTGTACGTGTTATTGAATGGTAGATTACTACACGTGTTACAGTACCCTCTCTGTACGTATTATTAAATGGTAGATTGCTACACGAGTTACAGTACCCTCTCTGTACGTATTATTGAATGGTAGATTGCTACACGGGTTACAGTACCCTCTCTGTACGTATTATTGAATGGCAGATTGCTACACGGGTTAAAGTACCCTCTCTGTACGTATTATTGAATACTAGATTGCTACACGCTTTACAGTACCCCCTCCATGCGTATTATTGAATGCTAGATTGCTACATGAGTTACAGTACCTCCACCATACGTATTATTGAATGGTAGATTGCTACACGGGTTACAGTACCCCCTCTGTACGTATCATTGTATGCTAGATTGCTATATGAGTTACAGTACCCCCTCTATACGTATTATTGAATGCTAGATTGCTACAGTGTTACAGTACCCTGTCTGTACGTATTATTGAATGCTAGATTACTACACGGGTTACAGTACCCCCTCTGTACGTATTATTGAATGCTCGGTTACTACACGGGTTACAGTACCCCCTATGTACGTGTTAATTAATGCTAGGTTACTACACGGGTTACAGTACCCCCTCGATACGTATTATTGAATGCTAGATTGCTACGCCGGCTACAGTACCCCCTATGTACGTATTATTGAATGCTACATTGCTACACGGGTTACAGTACCCCCTCCACATACGTATTATTGAATGTTATATTACTACACGGGTTATAGTACTCCCTCCATACGTATTATTGAATACTAGATTGCTACACGGGTTACTGTACCCCCTCCGTACGTATTATTGAATGCCAGATTGCTACACGGGTTACAGTACCCTCTCTGTACGTATTATTGAATGCTAGATTGCTACACGGATTACAGTACCCTCCCTGTACGTATTATTGAATGCTAGATTGCTACACGAGTTACATTACCCTCTCTGTACGTATTATTGAATGCTAGATTGCTACACGGGTTACAGTACCCCCTATGTACGTATTATTGTATGCTAGATTCCTACACGGGTTACAGTACCCCATCCATACGAATTATTGAATGGTAGATTGATACACGGGTTATAGTACTCCCTCCATACGTATTATTGAATACTAGATTGCTACACGGGTTACAGTACCCCCTCCGTACGTATTATTGAATTATTGAATGCCATATTGCTACACGGGTTACAGTACCCTCTCTGTATGTATTATTGAATGCTAGATTGCTACACGGATTACAGTACCCTCCCTGTACGTATTATTGAATGCTAGATTGCTACACGAGTTACAGTACCCTCTCTGTACGTATTATTGAATACTAGATTGCTACACGAGTTACAGTACCCTCTCTGTACGTATTATTGAAATCTAGATTACTACACGGGTTACAGTACCCCCTATGTACGTGTTAATGAATGTTAGGTTCCTACACGGGGTACAGTACCCCCTCGATACGTATTATTGAATGCTAGATTGCTACGCGGGCTAGAGTACCCCCTATGTACGTATTATTGAATGCTACATTGCTACACGGTTTACAGTACCCCCTCCATACGTATTATTGAATGGTAGATTGCTACACGGGTTACAGTACCCCCTCCATACGCATTATTGAATGCTAGATTGCTACATGAGTTACAGTACCTCCTCCATACGTATTATTGAATGGTAGATTGCTACACGGGTTACAGTACCACCTCTGTACGTGTTATTGAATGCTAGATTCCTACACGGGTTACAGTACCCCATCCATACGAATTATTGAATGGTAGATTGATACACGGGTTATAGTACTCCCTCCATACGTATTATTGAATACTAGATTGCTACACGGGTTACAGTACCCCCTCCGTACGTATTATTGAATTATTGAATGCCATATTGCTACACGGGTTACAGTACCCTCTCTGTATGTATTATTGAATGCTAGATTGCTACACGGATTACAGTACCCTCCCTGTACGTATTATTGAATGCTAGATTGCTACACGAGTTACAGTACCCTCTCTGTACGTATTATTGAATGCTAGATTGCTACACGAGTTACAGTACCCTCTCTGTACGTATTATTGAATTCTAGATTACTACACGGGTTACAGTACCCCCTATGTACGTGTTAATGAATGTTAGGTTCCTACACGGGGTACAGTACCCCCTCGATACGTATTATTGAATGCTAGATTGTTACACGGTTTACAGTACCCCCTCCATACGTATTATTGAATGGTAGATTGCTACACGGGTTACAGTACCCCCTCCATACGCATTATTGAATGCTAGATTGCTACATGAGTTACAGTACCTCCTCCATACGTATTATTGAATGGTAGATTGCTACACGGGTTACAGTACCACCTCTGTACGTGTTATTGAATGGTAGATTGCTACACGGGTTACAGTACCCCCTCCATACGTATTATTGAATGGCAGATTGCTACACGGGTGGGTTACAGTACCCTCTATGTAGGTATTATTGAATGCTAGATTGATACACGGGTTACAGTACCCCCTCCATACGTATTATTGAATGCTAGATTGCTACACGGGTTACAGTACCCCCTCCATACGTATTATTGAATGCTAGATTGCTACACGGGTTACAGTACCCCCTCTGTACGTATTATTGAATGCTAGATTGCTACACGTGTTACGGTACCCCTCCATACGTATTATTGAATGCTATATTGCTACACGGGTTACAGTACCCTCTCTGTACGTGTTATTGAATGGTAGATTGCTACATGAGTTACAGTACCTCCTACATACGTATTATTGAATTCTAGATTACTACATGAGTTACAGTTTCTCCTCCATACGTATTATTGAATGGTAGATTGCTACACGGGTTACAGTACCGCCTCTGTACGTATTATTGTATGCTAGATTGCTACACGAGTTACAGTACCCCCTCTATACGTATCATTGTATGCTAGATTGCTATATGAGTTACAGTACCCCCTCTATACGTATTAATGAATGCTAGATTGCTACACGTGTTACAGTACCCTCACTGTACGTATTATTGAATGCTAGATTGCTACACGGTTTACAGTACCCCCTATGTACGTATTATTGTATGCTAGATTGCTACACGGGTTACAGTACCCCATCCATACGTATTATTGAATGGTAGATTGCTACACGGGTTATAGTACTCCCTCCATACGTATTATTGAATACTAGATTGTTACACGGGTTACAGTACCCCCTCCGTACGTATTATTGAATTATTGAATGCCATATTGCTACACGGGTTACAGTACCTTCTCTGTATGTATTATTGAATGCTAGATTGCTACACGGATTACAGTACCCTCCCTGTACGTATTATTGAATTCTAGATTGCTACACGAGTTACAGTACCCTCTCTGTACGTATTATTGAATGCTAGATTGCTACACGAATTACAGTACCCTCTCTGTACGTATTATTGAATTCTAGATTACTACACGGGTTACAGTACCCCCTCGATACGTATTATTGAATGGTAGATTGCTACACGGTTTACAGTACCCCCTCCATACGTATTATTGAATGGTAGATTGCTACACGGGTTACAGTACCCCCTCCATACGCATTATTGAATGCTAGATTGCTACATAAGTTACAGTACATCCTCCATACGTATTATTGAATGGCAGATTGCTACACGGGTGGGTTACAGTACCCTCTATGTACGTATTATTGAATGCTAGATTGATACATGGGTTACAGTACCCCCTCCATACGTATTATTGAATGCTAGATTGCTACACGGGTTACAGTACCCCCTCCATACGTATTATTGAATGCTAGATTGCGTCACGGGTTACAGTACCCCCTCTGTACGTATTGTTGAATGCTAGATTGCTACACGTGTTACAGTACCACCCCACCATACGTATTATTGAATGTTATATTGCTACACGGGTTACTGTACCACCTCTGTACGTGTTATTGAATGGTAGATTGCTACACGGGTTAGAGTACCCCCTCCATACGTATTATTGAATGTCAGATTGCTACACGGGTGGGTTACAGTACCCTCTATGTACGTATTATTGAATGCTAGATTGATACACGGGTTACAGTACCCCCTCCATACGTATTATTGAATGCTAGATTGCTACACGGGTTACAGTACCCCCTCCGTACGTATTATTGAATTATTGAATGCCATATTGCTACACGGGTTACAGTACCTTCTCTGTATGTATTATTGAATGCTAGATTGCTACACGGATTACAGTACCCTCCCTGTACGTATTATTGAATTCTAGATTGCTACACGAGTTACAGTACCCTCTCTGTACGTATTATTGAATGCTAGATTGCTACACGAGTTACAGTACCCTCTCTGTACGTATTATTGAATTCTAGATTACTACACGGGTTACAGTACCCCCTCGATACGTATTATTGAATGGTAGATTGCTACACGGTTTACAGTACCCCCTCCATACGTATTATTGAATGGTAGATTGCTACACGGGTTACAGTACCCCCTCCATACGCATTATTGAATGCTAGATTGCTACATAAGTTACAGTACATCCTCCATACGTATTATTGAATGGCAGATTGCTACACGGGTGGGTTACAGTACCCTCTATGTACGTATTATTGAATGCTAGATTGATACACGGGTTACAGTACCCCCTCCATACGTATTATTGAATGCTAGATTACTACACGGGTTACAGTACCCCCTCCATACGTATTATTGAATGCTAGATTGCGTCACGGGTTACAGTACCCCCTCTGTACGTATTGTTGAATGCTAGATTGCTACACGTGTTACAGTACCACCCCACCATACGTATTATTGAATGTTATATTGCTACACAGGTTACTGTACCACCTCTGTACGTGTTATTGAATGGTATATTGCTACACGGGTTAGAGTACCCCCTCCATACGTATTATTGAATGGCAGATTGCTACACGGGTGGGTTACAGTACCCTCTATGTACGTATTATTGAATGCTAGATTGATACACGGGTTACAGTACCCCCTCCATACGTATTATTGAATGCTAGATTGCTACACGGGTTACATTACCCCCTCCATACGTATTATTGAATGCTAAATTGCGTCACGGGTTACAGTACCCCCTCTGTACGTATTGTTGAATACTAGATTGCTACACGTGTTACAGTACCACCCCACCATACGTATTATTGAATGTTATATTGCTACACGGGTTACTGTACCACCTCTGTACGTGTTATTGAATGGTAGATTGCTACATGAGTTACAGTACCTCCTACATACGTATTATTGAATGCTAGATTGCTTCACCGGTTACAGTACTCCCTCTGTACGTATTGTTGAATGCTAGATTACTACACGTTTACAGTACCCCCTCCATACGTATTATTGAATTCTAGATTACTACATGAGTTACAGTTTCTCCTCCATACGTATTATTGAATGGTAGATTGCTACACGGGTTACAGTACCCCCTCTGTACGTATTATTGTATGCTAGATTGCTAAACGAGTTACAGTACCCCCTCTATACGTATCATTGTATGCTAGATTGCTACACGGGTTACAGTACCCCCTATGTACGTATTATTGTATGCTAGATTGCTACACGGGTTACAGTACCCCATCCATACGTATTATTGAATGGTAGATTGCTACACGGGTTATAGTACTCCCTCCATACGTATTATTGAATATTAGATTGCTACACGGGTTACAGTACCCCCTCCGTACGTATTATTGAATTATTGAATGCCAGATTGCTACACGGGTTACAGTACCCTCTCTGTATGTAGTATTGAATGCTAGATTGCTACACGGATTACAGTACCCTCCTTGTACGTATTATTGAATGCTAGATTGCTACACGAGTTACAGTACCCTCTCTGTACGTATTATTGAATGCTAGATTGCTACACGGGTTACAGTACCCTCACTGTACGTATTATTGAATTCTAGATTACTACACGGGTTACAGTACCCCCTATGTACGTGTTAATGAATGTTAGGTTACTACACCTGTTACAGTACCCCCTCGATACGTATTATTGAATGCTAGATTGCTATGCGGGCTAGAGTACCCCATATGTACGTATTATTGAATGCTACATTGCTACACGGTTTACAGTACCCCCTCCATACGTATTATTGAATGGTAGATTGCTACACGGGTTACAGTACCCCCTCCATACGCATTATTGAATGCTAGATTGCTACATGAGTTACAGTACCTCCTCCATACGTATTATTGAATGGTAGATTGCTACACGGGTTACAGTACCCACTCTGTACGTGTTATTGAATGGTAGATTGCTACACGGGTTACAGTACCCCCTCCATACGTATTATTGAATGGCAGATTGCTACACGGGTGGGTTACAGTACCCTCTATGTACGTATTATTGAATGCTAGATTGATAGACGGGTTGCAGTACCCCCTCCATTCGTATTATTGAATGCTAGATTGTTACACGGGTTACAGTACCCCCTTCATACGTATTATTGAATGCTAGATTGCTACACGGGTTACAGTACCCCCTCCATACGTATTATTGAATGTTATATTGCTACATGGGTTACAGTACCACCTCTGTACATGTTATTGAATGGTAGATTGCTACATGAGTTACAGTACCTCCTATATACGTATTATTGAATGCTAGATTGCTTCACCGGTTACAGTACTCCCTCTGTACGTATTGTTGAATGCTAGATTACTACACGTTTACAGTACCCCCTCCATACGTATTATTGAATTCTAGATTACTACATGAGTTACAGTACCTCCTCCAGACGTATTATTGAATGGTAGATTGCTACACGGGTTACAGTACCCCCTCTGTACGTATCATTGTATGCTAGATTGCTATATGAGTTACAGTACCCCATCTATACGTATTAATGAATGCTAGATTGCTACACGTGTTACAGTACCCTCACTGTACGTATTATTGAATGCTAGATTACTACACGGGTTATAGTACCCTCTCTGTACATATTATTGAATGATAGATTGCTACACGGGTTACAGTACCCTCTCTGTACGTATTATTGAATGCTAGATTGCTACACGGGTTACAGTACCCTCTCTGTACGTATTATTGAATGCTAGAGTGCTACACGGGTTACAGTACTCCCTCTGTACGTATTATTGAATACTAGATTGCTACACGCGTTACAGTACCCCCTCCATGCGTATTATTGAATGCTAGATTGCTACATGAGTTACAGTACTTCCTCCATATGTATTATTGAATGGTAGATTGCTACACGGGTTACAGTACCCCCTATGTACGTATCATTGTATGCTAGATTGCTATATGAGTTACAGTACCCCTCTATACGTATTATTGACTGCTAGATTGCTACAGTGTTACAGTACCCTCTCTGTACGTATTATTGAATGCTAGATTACTACACGGGTTACAGTACCCCCTATGTACGTATTATTGAATGCTCGGTTAGTACACGGGTTACAGTACCCCCTATGTACGTGTTAATGAATGCTAGGTTACTACACGGGTTACAGTACCCCCTCGATACGTATTATTGAATGCTACATTGCTACACGGGTTACAGTACCCCCTCCATAGGTATTATTGAATACTAGATTGCTACACGGGTTACAGTACCCCCTCCGTACGTATTATTGAATTATTGAATGCCAGATTGCTACACGGGTTACAGTACCCTCTCTGTATGTATTATTGAATGCTAGATTGCTACATGAGTTACATTACCCACTATGTACGTATTATTGAATGCTAGATTGCTACACGAGTTACAGTACCCCCTATGTACGTATTATTGAATGCTAGATTGCTACACGGGTTACAGTACCCCTTCCATACGTATTATTGAATTATTGAATGCCAGATTGCTACACGGGTTACAGTACCCCATCCATACGTATTATTGAATTATTGAATGCCAGATTGCTACACATGTTACAGTACCCCCTCTGTACGTATTATTGAATGGTAGATTGCTACACGGGTTACAGTACCCCCTATGTACGTATTATTGAATGCTAGATCGCTACACGGGTTACAGTACCCCATCCAAACGTATTATTGAATTATTGAATGCCAGATTGCTACACGTGTTACAGTACCCCCTCTGTACGTATTATTGAATGGTAGATTGCTACACGGGTTACAGTACCCCCTCTGTACGTATTATTGAATGCTAGATTGCTACACGGGTTACAGTACCCCCTCCATACGTATTATTGAATTATTGAATGCCAGATTGCTACACGGGTTACAGTACCCCATTCATACGTATTATTGAATTATTGAATGCCAGATTGCTACACGTGTTACAGTACCCCCTCTGTACGTATTATTGAATGGTAGATTGCTACACGGGTTACAGTACCCCCTCTGTACGTATTATTGAATGCTAGATCGCTACACGGGTTACAGTACCCTCTATGTACGTATTATTGAATGCTAGATTACTACACGAGTTACAGTACCCTCTCTGTATGTATTATTGAATGCTAGATTACTACACGTGTTACAGTACCCTCTCTGTACGTATTATTGAATGCTAGATTACTAGACGTGTTACAGTACCCTCTCTGTACGTATTATTGAATGCTAGATTACTACACGAGTTACAGTACCCCCTCTATACGTATTATTGAATGCTAGATTACTACACGGGTTACAGTACCTTCTCTGTACGTATTATTGAATGCTAGATTGCTACACGGGTTACAGTACCCCTCCATACGTATTATTGAATGCTAGATTGCTACACAAGTTACAGTACCCCCTCCATACGTATTATTGAATGGTAGATTGCTACACGTGTTACAGTACCCTCTCTGTATGTATTAGGGAATGCTAGATTGCTACACGAGTTACAGTACCCTCTCTGTACGTATTATTGAATGGTAGATTGCTACACTGGTTACAGTTCCCTCTCTGTACGTATTATTGAATGCTAGATTACTACACGGGTTACAGTACCCCTCCATACGTATTATTGTATGATAGATTGCTACACGGGTTACAGTACCCCATCCATACGTGTTATTGAATGCTAGATTGCTACACGGGTTACTGTACCCCTCCATACGTATTATTGTATGATAGATTGCTACACGGGTTACAGTACCCCATCCATACGTGTTATTGAATGCTAGATTGCTACACGGGTTACTGTACCCCTCCATACGTATTATTGTATGCTAGATTGCTACACAAGTTACAGTACCTCCTCTGTACGTATTATTGAATGCTAGATTGCTACACAAGTTACAGTACCTCCTCTGTACGTACTATTGAATGCTAGATTGCTACACAAGTTACATTACCTCCTCTGTACGTATTATTGAATGCTAGATTGCTACACAAGTTACAGTACCTCCTCTGTACGTATTATTGAATGCTAGATTGCTACACGGGTTACAGTACCCCATCCATACGTGTTAATGAATGCTAGATTGCTACACAAGTTACAGTACCTCCTCTGTACGTATTATTGAATGCTAGATTGCTACACGGGTTACAGTACCCCCTCTGTACGTGTTATTGAATGCTAGATTGCTACATGGGTTACAGTACCTCCTCTGTACGTATTATTGTATGCTAGATTACTACACGAGTTACAGTATCCCCTCTGTACGTATTATTGAATGCTAGATTGCTACACGGGTTACAATACCCTCTATGTACGTATTATTGTATGCTAGATTACTACACGAGATACAGTACCCTCTATGTACGTATTATTGTATGCTAGATTGCTACACACGTTACAGTACCCCCTCCATACGTATTATTGAATGCTAGATTACTACACGGGTTACAATACCCTCTATGTACGTGTTATTGAATGCTAGATTACTACACGGGTTACAGTACCCTCTCTGTATGTATTATTGAATGCTAGATTACTACACGTGTTACAGTACCCTCTCTGTACGTATTATTGAATGCTAGATTACTAGACGTGTTACAGTACCCTCTCTGTACGTATTATTGAATGCTAGATTACTACACGAGTTACAGTACCCCCTCTATACGTATTATTGAATGCTAGATTACTACACAGGTTACAGTACCCTCTCTGTACGTATTATTGAATGCTAGATTGCTACACGGGTTACAGTACCCCTCCATACGTATTATTGAATGCTAGATTGCTACACAAGTTACAGTACCCCCTCCATACGTATTATTGAATGGTAGATTGCTACACGAGTTACAGTACCCCCTCTATACGTATTATTGAATGCTAGATTGCTACACGTGTTACAGTACCCCCTCTGTACGTGTTATTGAATGCTAGATTGCTACACGTGTTACAGTACCCCCTCCATACGTGTTATTGAATGCTAGATTACTACACGAGTTACAGTACCCTCTCTGTACGTATTATTGAATGCTAGATTACTACACGAGTTACAGTACCCCCTCTATACCTATTTTTGAATGCTAGATTGCTACACGTGTTACAGTACCCCCTCTGTACGTGTTATTGAATGCTACATTGCTACATGGGTTACAGTACCTCCTCTGTACGTATTATTGAATGCTAGATTGCTACACGGGTTACAGTACCCCCTATGTACGTGTTATTGAATGCTAGATTGCTACACATGTTACAGTACCCTCTCTGTACGTATTATCGAATGCTAGATTGCTACACGCGTTAAAGTACCCCATCCATATATATTATTGAATGCTAGATTACTACACGGGTTACAGTACCCTCTATGTACGTATTATTGAATGCTAGAATGCTACACGGGTTACAGTACTCCATCCATACGTAGTATTGAATGCTAGATTACTACACTGGTTACAGTACCCTATCTGTACGTATTATTGAATGCTAGATTACTACACCGGTTACAGTACCCCATCCATACGTATTATTGAATGCTAGATTACAACACGGGTTACAATACCCTCTCTGTACGTATTATTGAATGCTAGATTGCTACACGTGTTACAGTACCCTCTCTGTATGTATTATTGAATGCTAGATTGCTACACGAGTTACAGTACCCTCTCTGTACGTATTATTGAATGGTAGATTGCTACACTGGTTACAGTACCCTCTCTGTACGTATTATTGAATGCTAGATTGCTACACGTGTTACAGTACCCTCTCTGTATGTATTATTGAATGCTAGATTGCTACACGAGTTACAGTACCCTCTATGTACGTATTATTGAATGCTAGATTACTACACGAGTTACAGTACCCCCTCTATACGTGTTATTGAATGCTAGATTACTACACGGGTTACAGTACCCTCTCTGTATGTATTATTGAATGCTAGATAACTACACGAGTTACAGTACCTCCTCTATACGTATTATTGAATGCTAGATTGCTACACGTGTTACAGTACCCCCTCTGTACGTGTTATTGAATGCTAGATTGCTACATGGGTTACAGTACCTCCTCTGTACGTATTATTGAATGCTAGATTGCTACACGCGTTACAGTACCCCCTCTGTACGTGTTATTGAATGCTAGATTGCTACATGGGTTACAGTACCCTCTATGTACGTATTATTGTATGCTAGATTACTACACGAGTTACAGTACCCTCTCTGTAAGTATTAGTGAATGCTAGGTACTACACGCGTTAAAGTACCCCATCCATACGTATTATTGAATGCTAGATTACTACACGGGTTACAGTACCCTCTATGTACGTATTATTTAATGCTAGAATGCTACACGGGTTACAGTACCCCATACATACGTATTATTGAATGCTAGATTGCTACACGGGTTACAGTACCCTTCTCTGTACGTGTTATTGAATGCAAGATTGCTACACGGGTTATAGTACCCCCTCTGTACGTATTATTGAATGCTAGATTGCTACACGGGTTACAGTACCCTTCTGTACGTATTATTGAATGCTAGATTGCTACACGAGTTATAGCACCCCCTCCATGCGTGTTATTGAATGCTAGATTGCTACACAAGTTACAGTACCCTCTCTGTACGTATTATTGAATGCTTGATTGCTACACGGGTTACAGTACCCCCTCCATACATATGATTGAATGCTAGATTGCTACACGTGTTACAGTACCCCCTCTGTACGTATTATTGAATGCTAGATTGCTACACGGGTTACAGCACCCCCTCCATGCGTCTTATTGTATGCTAGATTGCTACACGAGTTACAGTACCCTCTCTTTACGTATTATTGAATGCTAGATTGCTACACGAGTTACAGTACCCTCTCTGTACGTATTATTGAATGCTAGATTACTACACGTGTTACAGTACCCCCTCTGTACGTATTATTGAATGCTAGATTACTACACGTGTTACAGTACCCCCTCTGTACGTATTATTGTATGCTAGATTGCTACACGAGTTACAGTACCCTCTCTGTACGTATTATTGTATGCTAGATTACTACACGTGTTACAGTACCCCTATCCATACGTATGATTGAATGCTGATTGCTACAAAGTTGCACCTCCTCGAATCCGAAATCCTGGACCCGCCCCTGCTATCGGTCTGACACACACACTATAATCGCTATATTTCCATTTATCCCGTCACAATCACTAACAATGGATTATAAAGGTGTTGTACGCCCCGAGCAAGTCGTGATCAGGGGAGTTACCAACTAGAAACTCTACATTTTAGGTAAATCGGGTTGTGAATGTTGTGCTTCAACCATTTGTTCTAAAAATTACATGTCAATTTATTCAATTAGACATGGCCATACTTATAAGGCCTACCATAAACATGGATTGAATTGGAAAATATCCGAAATTGGACCTTTAGTTTTAGGAATAGTAAACCTGCTATTACCTGTTCATCCCTATGTTGAAAATGGAACGTCCCAATAGCGGCTCACAATGCTCACTATATAAAGTAAAACACACGCAGTTTCGGCCTCTTAGCATTCCTTATACGAACCATTTATATAAGAAACCTAAGAGTCCAATATCACATAGCAAGAATCACATAGCAACACATAGCAAGAATCACATAGCCAGAATGTTTAGATGTATCGGAAGACGTTTGTTGGAGGTGTTCTGCCCGTGCGTGTTTGGTAAGTTGGCTTTTTTATTTACTTTAGACACTGCTGTCATTTTGTCATTATTTGTCGCTGCTGTGGGGGTGGGGGAGGCTGGATCTTGGATGAATTTTGTCAAGACTATACTTATTGCATGATGAATTTCCATGATACGTGTACAAGTAAAGCTGTATATAGATGTCTACTATTTCACCTTCCAGTCTTCTGCGTTTACATTTGCCTCCGAGACGTTCAGTTATAATGGAGGGGGAAGTGGTCCTTATCTCCCACCCCACTTCTGCCGCCGTCCACCCCCTGGTCTCCCATCTTCCACCCTGCTTCTCATGCCTTCCATCTCCTGGTCTCCCACCATCCACGGGGAGTCCACCCATTGGGTTTCCCACTTTCCACCACTGGTTTCGCACCATCCACACATTGGTCTTCCAACTCTTGGTATCCCACCATCCACCCTAAAGTAACCGAGCCCAAGTCGGGGTTCGAAACCACGACTGCCTGATCCTCCAAAACCTGTATGCGAACACGCTACCGTGTCGCTATAAAAGCTAGCTCTATAGAGAGACAGTACAAGTCTCCCCATATACCACATCGCTCCTCTCTTCATATCTTTTGAATCCAGACATCATCCGTTCATACAGAAATTCAACGGAGTAAAGCCCTCTCCAACCGAAGTACGACTTTGTGTAGTCTAGCATGGACACGAACAACACTTCCGACACCATTAAAGTAACCAAGCCCAAGTCGGGGTTTGAACCCATGACAGCCTGATCCTTCATAACCTAGAGGCACTCTACCTCGTCGCTATAAAAGCTAACTCTGTAGCGAGATAGTACAATACAGTATCATTTTGAGTCAGTAACTGCGCCGCTTGAGAAATTAACAAACAATTTAAAAATTCTCCGAAACTCTTTTTGACGTACATTTTTGCCGAATAAACCTACACGTTAGTGGAAACACATTTTATTGATAATGTTATTCACTGTTAAAACTCTCCCGTCGAAGATTTTTTGTTGTTGCTGACAGAACCCGTGTCCTAGTATGGAAATGTGACCTGCTATGGCCAATGTTTGTGGCAATTGTTTGCAAAGTATACGCAGCTTAAATTTGTGTTTTATTTGAAGAACAATATAATGACTCGGGATAGGCGTTACATTCGGATAGATGTGTACACAATTGTTTCAGATAGGGCCATTTTACTGATCGATGCGAAATCTGACATCTCACAGAGTAGAATCCCTGTACTTAAATATATATACTAGTACCCCCAAACGTGCCGAATCCCTGTGGCTGAGAGCAGACAAACACTCGCAAATCTTGGATATGATTGTGAATGGCATGCTTACATGTTGCCGAGAGCAGACAAACACGACAATTCTTGCATATGATTGTGAATGACATGCGTACATGTTGCTGAGAGCAGACAAACACTCGCAAATCTTGGATATGATTCTGAATGGCATGCTTATATGTTGCCGAGAGCAGACAAACACGACAATTCCTGCATATGATTGTGAATGACATGCTTACATGTTGCTGAGAGCAGACAAACACGCACAATTCTTGCATATGATTGTGAATGGCATGCTTATATGTTGCCAAGAGCAGACAAACACGCACAATTCTTGCATATGATTGTGAATGACATGCTTACATGTTGCTGAGAGCAGACAAACACGCACAATTCTTGCATATGATTGTGAATGGCATGCTTATATGTTGCCGAGAGCAGACAAACACGCACAATTCTTGCATATATTTGTAATAGGCGAGGTGTGAGGAATACCTAGTATCTTGTTGTGTATATTAATATATTGTGACAATGTTTTATATCATTGTAGGGGTGGAGATAGCAGAGGAGGAGGACGACGACTCTGTGGTGGTGGAGCAGCGGGACTGCCAGGTGACGCAGCAGCGGGTCTGCCAGGTGACTGTGGATGATCGGCTAACTGTTGAAGACGGTACGTCTCCCATTTTTGAAATCGGTTCATGATCTCGACCGCCCCAGCGGCTGGGGGCAAAAGAAATTCACTGCTGCCTGGCTGGTGTGCAGGTTGGGTAAAACTCCCACGAAACCAGCCGACCGCGTTCCACCAAAAACATATTCTAAAATTTAAATTCACATACATATCCTAAAACTAAATAAAGTCTTGAAAAATAAATATACCACAGAACTGAAATGTAAAACGCGTTAGAAAATATAAAAATATAACCATTAAAACTGAGAAATTAAATACAAAAAAAAAAAACTTTCTAAGTTATTAAACTTATGTTTAAAATATCGTAATACTATACTGTTAGGATTTCAAACACACGAACAATAAAACTAAACAAACAAATGAACAAAACAAACGAACAAAACAAACTAGGTTTAACAAAAATATAAATAAATGATTTTAAATAAATTAAATCTCTTTAGGTAAATATTTTTCCCTTCCCAAACCCTGCATGTATGTCTTTTCTCTCTATCCTTGCTATATCATATATTAACAATGCTCATTTGTTTACCATTTGTGCCTGTGGGTAGCGCACGGGACGAAGATTGTAACATTCATCTGTATTTAATACCATTTGTGTTGTGTACGTTTCACATTTTCTATTCTCGTATCACTATGCACCATTTATACAAAATTGGGAACAAATTTTATCCCACTGTTTGATTATTTGAAATATTTTTCACACGGAATATCCACGTAACATCTTCCAAATAGTTCAGTACTCCAATGTATCATCTAACCGTACTCCAATGTATCATCTAACTAGTAGTATGTTTAGGCCTTCACCTAGCTTACGAAACATTTTGAAACAAATCGATTAACCCCTTGTCTGTAGGGATACAATATAGATCATTTTACGTCTGTGATGGTTGGGGTGAAATCCCCTGATAAAACAGACGCCACCAGTTTGCCGTAGGTGGCGACCCGTAAACCGGAAATAGGGATTCTGGTAGTTGAGGGGGCTCAGGGATCTCCAGCTCCTAACACACTACTTCGACCCTGGCTTCGGATAGACGTGGCGTCTGGGTTGGGCCCGGGCCTAGACAATCGGCTAGTCGTGCCTTGCTCTGGAATCGAAAAACTTATCTGCCTATCTTTCTTACTATATATGTATCGTCAGATACAAACCGTGTGTTGACTACCTTTTTTCCTTTCTTAAAGTAGATTCTTATGAGCGGCGGCTTAACGGGTTAATCGATGGATAAATAGGGGATCTGTGTGACTGTCCAGTTACTGGCAGGATCACAGTTTCCTCTACTATCAGTAGAGTATGACAGAAGAGTAGCATTAACGCTAGAGGTAGGAATACCACCTCTAAACTGCGTTCCCTGGTAGGACTCCGAGGCGGGTGGTGCCCTCTTCTGTTGAACATCAAAACAATAACCATGGCTTCCCAAAATTCCCTAAAACGACCACGACCATCAGACGATTCAGAAATACCACTTAAAGCGTATCCAAAATTCTTCATTATTGAATCAGAAATGCATGGAAAAAAAAATTGGCTCACTATCTCCATTTGTTATCGAAAAATCATTGGAAAGTTTAATTGGATCACCAAAATCTGTAAAAAAACTAAGAAACCAAACGTTACTTGTTGAAACTAAATCCAGATCACAAACTGAAAATATTTTAAAAATAAAACAAATATACGACATTGATGTTACTATAACGGAACACAGATCTCTAAACAGTTCCAAAGGTATAATCAAAGATCACATTTTAAAAGGAGTCTCGAACGAAGATATTGTTAAAAATTTAACTCCACAAGGCGTCACTCAAGCGAAAAGATTCATGTACAAAAAAGACGGCCAATTTTTTGAAACTAATACAATTTTATTAACCTTCAACAACACAGTTATTCCACCAAATCTGAAAATCTTTTATAGAATTATAAATGTCGAATTATATATACCAAATCCACTTCGATGTTTCAACTGCCAAAAATTTGGCCACCATGAAGACAACTGTAAAATTACAAAATACTCCATTTGTGAAAATTGTGGTATGGGTGAAAACGATCACCTTACCGCAAATTGCCCCAATCAATCAAAATGCGTAAACTGTAAAAAAGATCACATCTCAAAATCAAACAAATGCGAAACTTGGATAAAATAAAAAGAAATCATGAAAATAAAGTGCTCACAAAATATCTCTTACTTCGAAGCAAGGAAAATTCAGGAAAATAAACCAGATATATCATACTCTAAAATAGTTCAATCAGCAATAAATAAGCCAATAATGAAAAATGCATACACTCAAACTGAAATTATTACTGAAATTATTACCGAAAAATCCGAAGCCAAAAACAGTTCCAATGACAAAACAAAAACTCACTTATCTTCTCAATCCTCATCCCAATCAACATCTCGTAAATCCCGATCAACATCTGTTATTAAATCAAACTCATCACAGAGTAAAACGAACCAACAAAAAAACCAAATAAACCAAATGGACCTAGCAACCTGAAACAAAACTCAGATAGACCACCGAAGGGATCAGTGGATCCCATAAAACAATCGAATAAATTCTCTTCATTAGAACATGAAGACATGGAGCTGGTACCAGATCCACCTCCAAACACTAAAATGTAATCTTTTTATGTACCATTTTTTAATCTTCTCTCCGTAAATAATGGATAAGAATAATACAATAATACAATGGAACTGTCGGGGACTAAAAGCAAACTATAATGAGATTTTAATACTTATATCTCTGCTTTCACCAAATATCCTTTGTTTGCAAGAAACTTTCCTAAAATCGACTGACAATATATATTTTAAAGATTTTATCATGTTTAATTTTATAAATAATGATTGTCAAAAGGCATCTGGTGGATCATCCATTCTCATAAAAAAGACTGTTCCACATAGTAAAATAGACTTGACTACAAATTTACAGGCCATTGCTGCCAAGGTTACACTTTCAAAAACATTTACAATTTGTTCCATTTATATACCTCCAAACTCGCCATTAAAACAAAATGATTTAGAGAATCTTGTTGAACAATTACCTCACCCTTTTATGTTAGTTGGAGATTTCAATGGACATAGTAAACTATGGGGATGTACAAATATCAATAATAAAGGAAAAATAATAGAAGACTTTATAACTGAAAATGATCTTTGTCTATTAAATGATAACAAATCGACATACCTTCATCCTGCCACAGGACATTTTTCTGCTTTAGATTTATGTATGTCATCCAAACATTTTCTTAGATTTTGAATGGTCCGTACATGATGACCTACATGGAAGTGACCACTTCCCAATCGTAATCACAGAAATAAACAAATCAAAAGATGAATTTTACCCACAATGGAATCTACAAAAAGCTAATTGGGAAAAATTCCAAATTTTATGCAGAGAACATTTGATATTGGAAAAGATTGGGAACGAGGATCAAATCACCTCGTTTTCGAATTCACTTTTAAAAATTTCAACGGAATGCATTCCGAAATCCTCTACATCTTCTAAAAGAATTAGACCATGGTTTAATGACGATTGTAAAAATGTTATAAATAAACGAAAGAATGCATTGCGTAAATTTAATAAAACCCCCACAAAAGCAAATCTCTTAAACACACAAATTACACGAGCAAAAGCTCGAAGAACTATAAAAAATGCAAAACGCACTTCATGGCAAAAATATGTATCTACTATAAACTCTAATACATCAATGAAAAGGGTTTGGAATATGGTAGCAAAAATAAATGGCAAGAGGAAAAGCTCAAAAATTGTTCATCTAAATACATCTAATAATAGAACCCATTTAACCAAAAAAGACATATCCAATGTTTTAGGTGAAAACTTTCAAAACAACTTTTCAACATCAAACTATAATGAGAAGTTTCAGAAATTTAAAACTGAGAAAGAGAAAGAAAAAATTGATTTTCATTCTAGAAATGAAGAAAAATATAATCTACCATTCAATATGTCAGAACTCGAAACTGCTCTACAAAGAACAAAAGAAACGGCCACAGGTCCAGATCAAATCCATTATCAAATTATAAAACATTTACCAAATCATGCAATGATAACTCTTTTAGATATTTTTAATATGACGTGGGAAAGTGAGAACTTTCCCAAAGAATGGAGTGAAGCCATAATCATTCCTATTCCCAAACCAGTAAAAGATCATACAAATCCCACAAATTATCGTCCCATCGCACTAACTAGTTGTCTATGTAAAACCATGGAGAGAATGATTAACGATAGACTTGTTTGGTTCTTGGAATCAAACAGTTTGATTACGAGTTACCAAACGGGTTTTCGGAAAAATAAATGTACAACTGATCATCTAGTAAGACTAGAAACTTATATTCGTAATGCCTTCATCAAAAAAGAACATTTGGTAGCAGTTTTTTTCGATTTAGAAAAGGCATATGATACCACATGGAAATATGGTATTCTCAAAGATTTACACGATTTTGGTCTGAAAGGCCACTTGCCAAATTTTATTGCCAATTTTTTATCAAATAGAAATTTTAAAGTAAGAATTGGCTCAACGCTCTCCGATACATACAAACAAGAACAAGGGGTGCCTCAAGGTAGTATTTTATCCCCAACACTTTTTAATATTTAATAAATAGCATTGTGAAATGTTTAAACGAAACAGATTGCTCCTTATATGTAGATGATTTTGTAATGTTCTACAAATCTAAAAATATGGAAACCATTGAACAAAAACTCCCAACAATGTCTAAATAAACTTGAAGATTGGGCAAACAAAAATGGTTTCAAATTCTCTAAAATTAAAACTCAATGCGTACATTTCTGTCAATTGAGAGGATTACATCCAGATCCAAATTTAAAAATTTACGGTTCACAAATTCCTGTAGTAGAAGAAGTAAAATTCCTAGGACTTATATTTGACAAAAAATTAACATTCATACCTCATATAAATTATCTACGGACGAAATGTCTAAAAGCTCTAAATATTTTGAAGGTGCTCTCTAATACAAATTGGGGAAGCGATTGTCCAGTTCTTATAAATCTATACAGATCACTTATCCGTTCCAAACTGGATTACGGATCCATTGTGTATGGATCGGCGAGAAAATCCTACTTGAAAAAGTTAGATACAATACATCATCAAGGTCTACGACTGGCTCTAGGAGCTTTTCGCACATCTCCCGTAGAAAGCTTATATGCTGAAACAAATGAACCCTCTTTATACATACGGAGAGAGAAACTCTCGTTACAATATACAACCAAACTAGCTGCAAATCCCAAAATCCTGCATTCAATTGCGTTTTCGAGCCTAAAAACAAAATAGTTTACGGAAACTCTCCATCCGCCATAAAACCACTAGGTCTCCGTATTAAACCATTATTAGTAGAAGCAAAAATAGATACAACAATTATACAAGAAAACAAGTTGTTAAATAAAGAACCGTGGACTTTGACTACCCCAAACATTATTTTAGATCTTCATTTGTATGAGAATAAGAAAAGTGAAACTAGTCCAGATATTTTTAAAACAAAATGTTTAGAAATAAAATCTAAATATAAAGATTATATATCCATCTACACAGATGGCTCAAAAAGACTTGAAAAGGTTGCATGTGCAGCAGTTACCCATACTAAATCAAGTACTGTAAGATTACCTGATGACAGTTCAATTTTTCTCTGCAGAAACACAAGCTATCGACCTAGCTCTTTCCCTTATAACTGTTAACGAAAACGACAAATTTATTATATTTTCCGACTCTTTGTCGGTTTTAACATCTCTCAAACAACCAAACCATTCCAACCCCCTAAGTCAACAAATCTTTAAAAGATACATATCTATTAGCTCCTCAAAAACTGTTGTTTTTTGTTGGATTCCCAGTCATATAAACATACGAGGAAATGATGAAGCTGATTTTCTAGCAAAGTCTGCTTTAGACTTGCCAATAACAAACTCTAAAATACCGAATACGGATTTAAAATCCAATATTAGGAAATATGTCGATAGTAAATGTCAAATAAATTGGGACAAACAAGTTGGAAATAATTTACATGAAATTAAACCCATATTTTCAAGTACATATCGTACAAAACTAAACCGAAAAGAACAAGTTCGTTTGACTCGGTGTCGTATTGGACACACTTGGATTACACATTCTTATATTTTAAATGCAGAAGAACAACCCATATGTATTCCTTGTGATGAGATATTCACAGTGAAGCACTTTTTGCTCCACTGTGCAGACCTCATCTTTACAAGGAATGCATACTTTAATACAAATAGTATACAAGAATTATTCGATTCAGTACTGCCAAGTACAATATTAGTTTTTTTAAAAGAAACTCACCTTATAAATAGATTATAATGCAACTTATTGTGATTATCAAGTATATATATTATTTAAAATGTAACCTTTTAACATAGATCACGTTTTTTAAACAATTTTTATTTTTACAAATGTTTTCGACGCCACATGACCTTATTAGGTTGAGGCGTCGGTAAATAAGATATCGTCAAGATATCCATTAAATAAATAAATAAATAA
>JABXNX010003495.1:0-31000 GCA_014843695.1 Archivesica marissinica | reverse complement strand
CCTCACACGCTATACCTGGACACCTCAGTGGGATAGCTTCCTCACACGCTATACTTGGACACCTCAGTGGGATAGCTTCCTCACACGCTATACCTCGACACCTCAGTGGGATAGCTTCCTCACACGCTATACTTGGACACCTCAGTGGGATAGCTTCCTCACACGCTATACTTGGACACCTCAGTGGGATAGCTTCCTCACACGCTATACTTGGACACCTCAGTGGGATAGCTTCCTCACACGCTATACTTGGACACCTCAGTGGGATAGCTTCCTCACACGCTATACCTGGACACCTCAGTGGGATAGCTTCCTCACACGCTATACCTCGACACCTCAGTGGGATAGCTTCCTCACACGATATACCTGGACACCTCAGTGGGATAGCTTCCTCACACGCTATACCTCGACACCTCAGTGGGATAGCTTCCTCACACGCTATACCTGGACACCTCAGTGGGATAGCTTCCTCACACGCTATACTCCGACACCTCAGTGGGATAGCTTCCTCACACGCTATACTTGGACACCTCAGTGGGATAGCTTCCTCACACGCTATACTTCGACACCTCAGTGGGATAGCTTCCTCACACGCTATACTTGGACACCTCAGTGGGATAGCTTCCTCACACGCTATACTTGGACACCTCAGTGGGATAGCTTCCTCACACGCTATACTTGGACACCTCAGTGGGATAGCTTCCTCACACGCTATACTTGGACACCTCAGTGGGATAGCTTCCTCACACGCTATACTTGGACACCTCAGTGGGATAGCTTCCTCACACGCTATACTTCGACACCTCAGTGGGATAGCTTCCTCACACGCTATACTTCGACACCTCAGTGGGATAGCTTCCTCACACGCTATACTTGGACACCTCAGTGGGATAGCTTCCTCACACGCTATACTTGGACACCTCAGTGGGATAGCTTCCTCACACGCTATACTTGGACACCTCAGTGGGATAGCTTCCTCACACGCTATACTCCGACACCTCCGTGGGATAGCTTCCTCACACGCTATACTTGGACACCTCAGTGGGATAGCTTCCTCACACGCTATACTTGGACACCTCAGTGGGATAGCTTCCTCACACGCTATACTTGGACACCTCAGTGGGATAGCTTCCTCACACGCTATACTTGGACACCTCAGTGGGATAGCTTCCTCACACGCTATACTTGGACACCTCAGTGGGATAGCTTCCTCACACGCTATACTTGGACACCTCAGTGGGATAGCTTCCTCACACGCTATACTTGGACACCTCAGTGGGATAGCTTCCTCACACGCTATACCTGGACACCTCAGTGGGATAGCTTCCTCACACGCTATACCTCGACACCTCAGTGGAATAGCTTCCTCACACGATATACCTGGACACCTCAGTGGGATAGCTTCCTCACACGCTATACCTCGACACCTCAGTGGGATAGCTTCCTCACACGATATACCTGGACACCTCAGTGGGATAGCTTCCTCACACGCTATACTCGACACCTCAGTGGGATAGCTTCCTCACACGCTATACTTCGACACCTCAGTGGGATAGCTTCCTCACACGCTATACTTGGACACCTCAGTGGGATAGCTTCCTCACACGCTATACTTGGACACCTCAGTGGGATAGCTTCCTCACACGCTATACTTCGACACCTCAGTGGGATAGCTTCCTCACACGCTATACTTGGACACCTCAGTGGGATAGCTTCCTCACACGCTATACTTGGACACCTCAGTGGGATAGCTTCCTCACACGCTATACTTGGACACCTCAGTGGGATAGCTTCCTCACACGCTATACTTGGACACCTCAGTGGGATAGCTTCCTCACACGCTATACTTGGACACCTCAGTGGGATAGCTTCCTCACACGCTATACTTGGACACCTCAGTGGGATAGCTTCCTCACACGCTATACCTGGACACCTCAGTGGGATAGCTTCCTCACACGCTATACCTCGACACCTCAGTGGGATAGCTTCCTCACACGCTATACCTGGACACCTCAGTGGGATAGCTTCCTCACACGCTATACCTCGACACCTCAGTGGGATAGCTTCCTCACACGATATACCTGGACACCTCAGTGGGATAGCTTCCTCACACGCTATACCTCGACACCTCAGTGGGATAGCTTCCTCACACGCTATACTTCGACACCTCAGTGGGATAGCTTCCTCACACGCTATACTTGGACACCTCAGTGGGATAGCTTCCTCACACGCTATACTTGGACACCTCAGTGGGATAGCTTCCTCACACGCTATACTTCGACACCTCAGTGGGATAGCTTCCTCACACGCTATACTCCGACACCTCAGTGGGATAGCTTCCTCACACGCTATACTTGGACACCTCAGTGGGATAGCTTCCTCACACGCTATACTTCGACACCTCAGTGGGATAGCTTCCTCACACGCTATACTTGGACACCTCAGTGGGATAGCTTCCTCACACGCTATACTTGGACACCTCAGTGGGATAGCTTCCTCACACGCTATACTTGGACACCTCAGTGGGATAGCTTCCTCACACGCTATACTTGGACACCTCAGTGGGATAGCTTCCTCACACGCTATACCTGGACACCTCAGTGGGATAGCTTCCTCACACGCTATACTTGGACACCTCAGTGGGATAGCTTCCTCACACGCTATACCTGACACCTCAGTGGGATAGCTTCCTCACACGTATACCTCGACACCTCAGTGGGATAGCTTCCTCACACGCTATACTTGGACACCTCAGTGGGATAGCTTCCTCACACGCTATACTTGGACACCTCAGTGGGATAGCTTCCTCACACGCTATACTTGGACACCTCAGTGGGATAGCTTCCTCACACGCTATACCTGGACACCTCAGTGGGATAGCTTCCTCACACGCTATACCTCGACACCTCAGTGGGATAGCTTCCTCACACGCTATACCTGGACACCTCAGTGGGATAGCTTCCTCACACGCTATACCTCGACACCTCAGTGGGATAGCTTCCTCACACGCTATACTTGGACACCTCAGTGGGATAGCTTCCTCACACGCTATACTTCGACACCTCAGTGGGATAGCTTCCTCACACGCTATACTTGGACACCTCAGTGGGATAGCTTCCTCACACGCTATACTTGGACACCTCAGTGGGATAGCTTCCTCACACGCTATACTTGGACACCTCAGTGGGATAGCTTCCTCACACGCTATACTTGGACACCTCAGTGGGATAGCTTCCTCACACGCTATACTTCGACACCTCAGTGGGATAGCTTCCTCACACGCTATACCTCGACACCTCAGTGGGATAGCTTCCTCACACGCTATACTTGGACACCTCAGTGGGATAGCTTCCTCACACGCTATACTTGGACACCTCAGTGGGATAGCTTCCTCACACGCTATACCTGGACACCTCAGTGGGATAGCTTCCTCACACGCTATACTTGGACACCTCAGTGGGATAGCTTCCTCACACGATATACTCCGACACCTCAGTGGGATAGCTTCCTCACACGCTATACTTGGACACCTCAGTGGGATAGCTTCCTCACACGCTATACTTGGACACCTCAGTGGGATAGCTTCCTCACACGCTATACTTGGACACCTCAGTGGGATAGCTTCCTCACACGCTATACTTGGACACCTCAGTGGGATAGCTTCCTCACACGCTATACTTGGACACCTCAGTGGGATAGCTTCCTCACACGCTATACTTGGACACCTCGTGGGATAGCTTCCTCACACGCTATACTTGGACACCTCAGTGGGATAGCTTCCTCACATGCTATACCTGGACACCTCAGTGGGATAGCTTCCTCACACGCTATACCTCGACACCTCAGTGGAATAGCTTCCTCACACGATATACCTGGACACCTCAGTGGGATAGCTTCCTCACACGCTATACCTCGACACCTCAGTGGGATAGCTTCCTCACACGATATACCTGGACACCTCAGTGGGATAGCTTCCTCACACGCTATACCTCGACACCTCAGTGGGATAGCTTCCTCACACGCTATACTCCGACACCTCCGTGGGATAGCTCCTCACACGCTATACTGGACACCTCAGTGGGATAGCTTCCTCACACGCTATACTTGGACACCTCAGTGGGATAGCTTCCTCACACGCTATACTTCGACACCTCAGTGGGATAGCTTCCTCACACGCTATACTTCGACACCTCAGTGGGATAGCTTCCTCACACGCTATACTTGGACACCTCAGTGGGATAGCTTCCTCACACGCTATACTTGGACACCTCAGTGGGATAGCTTCCTCACACGCTATACTTGGACACCTCAGTGGGATAGCTTCCTCACACGCTATACTTGGACACCTCAGTGGGATAGCTTCCTCACACGCTATACTTCGACACCTCAGTGGGATAGCTTCCTCACACGCTATACCTCGACACCTCAGTGGGATAGCTTCCTCACACGCTATACTTGGACACCTCAGTGGGATAGCTTCCTCACACGCTATACTTGGACACCTCAGTGGGATAGCTTCCTCACACGCTATACCTGGACACCTCAGTGGGATAGCTTCCTCACACGCTATACCTCGACACCTCAGTGGGATAGCTTCCTCACACGCTATACCTGGACACCTCAGTGGGATAGCTTCCTCACACGCTATACTTCGACACCTCAGTGGGATAGCTTCCTCACACGATATACCTGGACACCTCAGTGGGATAGCTTCCTCACACGCTATACTTGGACACCTCAGTGGGATAGCTTCCTCACACGCTATACTTGGACACCTCAGTGGGATAGCTTCCTCACACGCTATACCTGGACACCTCAGTGGGATAGCTTCCTCACACGCTATACTTGGACACCTCAGTGGGATAGCTTCCTCACACGCTATACTTGGACACCTCAGTGGGATAGCTTCCTCACACGCTATACTTGGACACCTCAGTGGGATAGCTTCCTCACACGCTATACTTGGACACCTCAGTGGGATAGCTTCCTCACACGCTATACTTGGACACCTCAGTGGGATAGCTTCCTCACACGCTATACTTGGACACCTCAGTGGGATAGCTTCCTCACACGCTATACCTGGACACCTCAGTGGGATAGCTTCCTCACACGCTATACCTCGACACCTCAGTGGATAGCTTCCTCACACGTATACCTGGACACCTCAGTGGGATAGCTTCCTCACACGCTATACCTCGACACCTCAGTGGGATAGCTTCCTCACACGATATACCTGGACACCTCAGTGGGATAGCTTCCTCACACGCTATACTTCGACACCTCAGTGGGATAGCTTCCTCACACGCTATACTTGGACACCTCAGTGGGATAGCTTCCTCACACGCTATACTTGGACACCTCAGTGGGATAGCTTCCTCACACGCTATACTTCGACACCTCAGTGGGATAGCTTCCTCACACGCTATACTTCGACACCTCAGTGGGATAGCTTCCTCACACGCTATACTGGACACCTCAGTGGGATAGCTTCCTCACACGCTATACTTGGACACCTCAGTGGGATAGCTTCCTCACACGCTATACTTGGACACCTCAGTGGGATAGCTTCCTCACACGCTATACTTGGACACCTCAGTGGGATAGCTTCCTCACACGCTATACTTCGACACCTCAGTGGGATAGCTTCCTCACACGCTATACCTCGACACCTCAGTGGGATAGCTTCCTCACACGCTATACTTGGACACCTCAGTGGGATAGCTTCCTCACACGCTATACTTGGACACCTCAGTGGGATAGCTTCCTCACACGCTATACCTGGACACCTCAGTGGGATAGCTTCCTCACACGCTATACCTCGACACCTCAGTGGGATAGCTTCCTCACGTATACCTGGACACCTCAGTGGGATAGCTTCCTCACACGCTATACCTCGACACCTCAGTGGAATAGCTTCCTCACACGATATACCTGGACACCTCAGTGGGATAGCTTCCTCACACGCTATACCTCGACACCTCAGTGGGATAGCTTCCTCACACGCTATACTCGGACACCTCAGTGGGATAGCTTCCTCACACGCTATACTTCGACACCTCAGTGGGATAGCTTCCTCACACGCTATACCTCGACACCTCAGTGGGATAGCTTCCTCACACGCTATACTTGGACACCTCAGTGGGATAGCTTCCTCACACGCTATACTTCGACACCTCAGTGGGATAGCTTCCTCACACGCTATACTTGGACACCTCAGTGGGATAGCTTCCTCACACGCTATACTTCGACACCTCAGTGGGATAGCTTCCTCACACGCTATACTTGGACACCTCAGTGGGATAGCTTCCTCACACGATATACTTGGACACCTCAGTGGGATAGCTTCCTCACACGCTATACCTGAACACCTCAGTGGGATTAGAAATGACAGCGGCGAGGGGCGAGTGATTAGAAGTGAACACCATTAATCACTCGGTCACGGAAGCGTTATCTTGGTTGTTTTGAGGAATACTGCATATAATCTTTATTAACGTTATAATTATTTCAGGTGCAATCGAATACAAAGTGATTGTGCCTGACGGAGTTATAACGTGGCGTACTACACTATAATACAGCAGCTTACCGCTGCAGACATACATGTTAGTTTGCCAGTTGTAGTCTTTATTATTGTCTCATGGTTGTACATATACAAGTAATAGAGCACAACATGAGCAAGTATACAACAATACATAGCCATTCATTAATATAGACGCAGGTTCGATCCCCCGTCTGACACAAATAAAATTGCCTCTTCTCTATCACTCGTGGAGATGGATTCCATCAGGAATGAGGTATCGAGAGTGATTAATATAAGTTGAAAGAACTTGTTTCGCAATCGAACTAAAAAAATGTGTATAGACTAAATAAAATTAACAGTCTTTCAGATGTGACGTTAAACCGAGGTCTCGTGTCGGTGCTTTACATCGTGTACGTAAAACAACCAGAGGAGATTCTGGAATGGGTCTCTGTCTGTATTATTGCACTATCCTCCAAAAATCTAATACGACTAATCTCTTCAGGAGGCGTCGCTCATATGGGCAACCGGTTGCGACGATAAAAAACGTAAAAACATTAATATAGAATTACAAGACTTAAGACTTAAGAATATCAGTCATTCAAACATGATAATATTGATAGTATTAAATTAAGACAACAAAACGTAATCTGTACACAGTAAAACTAAGGAGTAGTAGTTACGTGTCAAATTAAAACGTCCGTCAAACAATGCTCCAATTAAATTATGAAATGCAATAACAGCACTACTAAATATGTGTTAAGAGTTCAGTTATCCACCTCGATCAGATCGAGGGTGAACTATTTAGTCGGTTGGGTCACGAAGGTCCCAATTGAAGATATCGAGTTTTCTCTCTCACCTATATACAGACTTTAGGCGCAGTTTTGAGGGTGTGAGATAACGTGAACCTCCAAGTGTTTCGAGGTGCTAGATTCATTTTGTATCGATACAAAACTATGCCTGGCAAAATATATTGACATCTATGGTGATGATTGGAAACTTACGTTGGCGGTATTATGCATATATAATACATACCGGGACATATACATGTGGCTGTGTATCAATTAACATATACTATACTTACTATTGTAACAAATCAACACATACCTTTGCGATATCAGTAGCAAACGAAACTTTAAATATCTGGTCGAGCTTAATGGTATCGTTCTCCAAAACATCTTGAAGGCTGCCTTTGGGGCAATATACAGTTAGAATAGAGGTTTTCATCGGGTCAATGCATGCTCCCACTAGCGGATTAATGTTTCTATGATCAAGGTTACGGATCTGAAACATGATGGTACAATACGGTTGTATAGATGACTTTGCTCCCATACTAAGTTAGCTTAGTATTAATATAACGATCTGCGATGGTAGTTAACCATTTCCCTCATAGAAGCACCACTCGACGCCATTACCTATACGACATACATTGACAATGTAGTAGCCACACCAATGTTCATAATAAAGGTCAGAATCTTGTGTAGTTCCAGTAATATATATGGAGGTGGGATAGATATGACGACTACTTATCCACCGTGTGATAGCTAAATAGCTATCGTTGGTATGGATATATAATAGTATATTAACCTAAATCTCTATGAAGGAAATGGTTAAATATGTTGTGGAAAGTAATATATGGCCGAAAAAGAATACACATTTTGCATCTGCATGCTCTATGTTAACAGTAAATGAAAACAGTGATGACTATTAGAAAGACAGCACAGAGAACAGTAAGAACACACGACTTACATGCATTCCATACATCTAGGACATGGTAGACACAGTCCGGACTCGACCAATGGTATGATCAGGAATGAAAACGTTGCAAGTGTTATGTCTTGGAGTTGATAAGTTATCACTTGACAACTGCACAATAACCATATTCAACTTGCCCGGTCAATACGAGTTCATGAGCACCCGATGTCACATGTTACGGGTGTCAGGTGTTAGAGTGTCACATGTCGTAGTGTAACACGGTTACACATGCGCAGTGCAGTTTGACTTCAGGATCTAACTCCATTTTAGGCATGCCTGTCAGCATCGGTGGTACACACACAAGTTATGGAAATATGTCCTTCCGTGACGAAATAGACATAAAAGTCATGGAAATATGTCCATCCTTGACGAAATAGACAACAAGTCAAGGAAATATGTCCTTCCGTGACGAAATATACATAAAAGTCATGGAAATATGTCCATCCTTGACGAAATAGACAACAAGTCAAGGAAATGTGTCCTTCCGTGACGAAATATACATAAAAGTCAAGGAAATATATCCTTTCGTGACGAAATATACATAAAAGTCAAGGAAATATGTCCTTCCGTGACGAAATATACATAAAAGTCAAGGAAATATGTCCTTTCGTGACGAAATATACATAAAAGTCAAGGAAATATGGCCTTCCGTGAGGAAATATACATAAAAGTCAAGGAAATAATTATGTCCTTTCGTGACGAAATATACATAAAAGTCAAGGTAATATGTCCTTTCGTGACGAAATATACATAAAAGTCAAGGAAATATGTCCTTCCGTGACGAAATATACATAAAGTCAAAGAAATATGTCCTTCCGTGACGAAATAGACATCAAGTCATGGAAATATGTCCTTCCGTGACGAAATAGACAACGTCAAGGAAATGTGGACACATCATACCGGTAAGCACATCATACCGGTAAGCACATCATACCGGTAAACACATCATACCGGTAAACACATCATACCGGTAAACACATCATACCGGTAAACACATCATACATGTAAACATATCATACATGTAAACACATCATACCGGTAAACACATCATACATGTAAACACATCATACCGGTAAACACATCATACCGGTAAACACATCATACATGAAAACACATCATACCGGTAAACACATCATACCGGTAAACACATCATACCGGTAAGCACATCATACCGGTAAACACATTATACCGATAAACACATCATACCGGTAAGCACATCATACATGTAAATACATCATACATGTAAATACATCATACCTGTAAACACATCATACCTGTAAGCACATCATACCGGTAAACACATCATACCGGTAAACACATTATACCGGTAAACACATCATACCGGTAAACACATCATACCGGTAAACACATCATACATGTAAACATATCATACATGTAAACACATCATACCGGTAAACACATCATACATGTAAACACATCATACCGATAAACACATCATACCGGTAAACACATCATACCGGTAAACACATCATACCTGTAAGCACATCATACCGGTAAACATATCATACCGGTAAACACATCATACATGTAAACACATCATACCGGTAAACACATCATACCGGTAAACACATCATACCGGTAAACACATCATACCGGTAAGCACATCATACCGGTAAACACATCATACCGGTAAACACATCATACCGGTAAGCACATCATACATGTAAACACATCATACATGTACATACATCATACCTGTAAACACATCATACCTGTAAGCACATCATACCGGTAAACACATCATACCGGTAAACACATCATACATGTAAGCACATCATACCGGTAAACACATCATACCGGTAAGCTCATCATACATGTAAGCACATCATACAGGTAAACACATCATACCGGTAAGCACATCATACCGGTAAGCACATCATACCGGTAAACACATCATACTGGTAAACACATCATACCGGTAAGCACATCATACCGGTAAGCACATCATACTTGTAAGCACATCATACCAGTAAGCACATCATACCGGTAAACACATCATACCGGTAAGCACATCATACGGGTAAGCACATCATACCGGTAAACACATCATAACGGTAAACACATCATAACGGTAAACACACCATACCAGTAAACACATAATACCGGTAAACACATCATACCATTAACACATCATACCTATAAGCACATCATACCGGTAAGCACATCATACCGGTAAGCACATCATACCGACAAGCACATCATACCGGTAAGCACATCATACCGGTAATCATATCATACCGGTAAGCACATCATATCGGTAAGCACATCATACCTGTAAATACATCATACCGGTAAGCACATAATACCGGTAAACACATCATACCGGTAAGCACATAATACCGGTAAACACATCATACCGGTAAACACATCATACATGTAAGCACATCATACCGGTAAGCACATCATACATGTAAGCACATCATACCGGTAAGCACATCATACATGTAAGCACATCACACCGGTAAACACATCATACCGGTAAACACATCATACCGGTAAACATATCATACCGGTAAACACATCATACATGTAAGCACATCATACCGGTAAACACATCATACATGTAAGCACATCATGCCAGTAAACACATCATACCTGTAAGAACATCATACCGGTAAACACATCATACCGGTAAACACATCATACCAGTAAGCACATCATACCGGTAAGCACACCATAACGGTAAACACATCATATTGGTACATTCGCAAAGAGTGTTAATTGGTAAAATCAATTATATTTTAGCGAACATTTTTATTTCTTTTGTTTCAATATTTTTTAAATGAATACGTGTGTTATTATAATACATTGTACACACTGTATAATATTGGGAAATAAATAATAATTTAATGTGCGTTTTGTTGGTTTCCATCCGTAAGACAACTAATATCCATTGAAATAACTGAAGACGGGTTGCAAGTTTCCATCCGTAAGACAACTAACATCCATTGAAATAACTGAAGACGGGTTGCAAGTTTCCATCCGTAACACAACTAACATCCATTGAAATAACTGAAGACGGGTTGCAAGTTTCCATCCGTAAGACAACTAACATCCATTGAAATAACTGAAGACGGGTTGCAAGTTTCCATCCGTAACACAACTAACATCCATTGAAATAACTGAAGACGGGTTGCAAGTTTCCATCCGTAAGACAACTAACATCCATTGAAATAACTGAAGACGGGTTGCAAGTTTCCATCCGTAAGACAACAAGACAACTAACATCCATTGAAATAACTGAAGACGGGTTGCAAGTTTTCAAATGATGTTCCAGTTAAGCTGTATATATGTGTAGCTATACATAATACGTGTAGCGGGTGGGTATATGTGTAGCTATACATAATACGTGTAGCGGGTGGGTATATGTGTAGCTATACATAATACGTGTAGCGGGTGGGTATATGTATGGTTATACTTAATACGTGTAGCGGGTGGGTATATGTGTGGTTATACTTAATACGTGTAGCGGGTTGTATATATGTGTGGTTATACTTAATACGTGTAGCGGGTTGTATATATGTGTGGTTATACTGAATACGTGTAGAGGGTGGGTATATGTGTGGTTATGCTGAATACGTGTAGCGGGTGGGTATATGTATGGTTATACTTAATACGTGTAGCGGGTTGTATATATGTGTGGTTATACTGAATATGTGTAGTGGGTGGGTAAATATGTGTGGTTATACTTAATACGTGTAGCGGGTTGTATATATGTGTGGTTATACTTAATACGTGTAGCGGGTTGTATATATGTGTGGTTATACTGAATACGTGTAGCGGGTGGGTATATGTGTGGTTATACTTAATACGTGTAGCGGGTTGTATATATCTGTGGTTATACTGAATACGTGTAGCGGGTGGGTATATGTGTGGCTATACTGAATACGTGTAGCGGGTTGTATATATGTGTGGTTATACTTAATACGTGTAGCGGGTTGTATATATGTGTGGTTATACTGAATACGTGTAGCGGGTTGTATATATGTGTGGTTATAATTAATACATGTAGCGGGTTGTATATATGTGTGGTTATACTTAATACGTGTAGCGGGTGGGTATATGTGTGGTTATACTTAATACGTGTAGTGGGTTGTATATATGTATGGTTATACTGAATACGTGTAGCGGGTTGTATATATGTGTGGTTATACTTAATACGTGTAGCGGGTTGTATATATGTGTGGTTATACTGAATACGTGTAGCGGGTTGTATATATGTGTGGTTATAATTAATACATGTAGCGGGTTGTATATATGTGTGGTTATACTTAATACGTGTAGCGGGTGGGTATATGTGTGGTTATACTTAATACGTGTAGTGGGTTGTATATATGTATGGTTATACTGAATACGTGTAGCGGGTTGTATATATGTGTGGTTATACTTAATACGTGTAGCGGGTGGGTATATGTGTGGTTATACTTAATACGTGTAGCGGGTGGGTATATGTGTGGTTATACTTAATACGTGTAGCGGGTGGGTATATGTGTGGTTATACTTAATACGTGTAGCGGGTGGGTATATGTGTGGTTATACTTAATACGTGTAGCGGGTGGGTATATGTGTGGTTATACTTAATACGTGTAGCGGGTGGGTATATGTGTGGTTATACTTAATACGTGTAGCGGGTGGGTATATGTGTGGTTATACTGAATACGTGTAGCGGGTTGTATATATGTGTTGTTATACTTAATACGTGTAGCGGGTGGGTATATGTGTGGTTATACTTAATACGTGTAGTGGGTTGTATATATGTATGGTTATACTGAATACGTGTAGTGGGTGGGTATATGTGTGGTTATACTTAATACGTGTAGCGGGTTGTATATATGTGTGGTTATACTGAATACGTGTAGTGGGTGGGTATATGTATGGCTATACTTAATACGTGTAGCGGGTTGTATATATGTGTGGTTATACTGAATACGTGTAGCGGGTTGTATATATGTGTGGTTATACTTAATACGTGTAGCGGGTGGGTATATGTGTGGTTATACTGAATACGTGTAGCGGGTTGTATATATGTGTGGCTATACTTAATACGTGTAGCGGGTGGGTATATGTGTGGTTATACTGAATACGTGTAGCGGGTGGGTATATGTGTGGTTATACTTAATACGTGTAGCGGGTTGTATATATGTGTGGCTATACTGAATACGTGTAGAGGGTGGGTATATGTGTGGTTATACTTAATACGTGTAGCGGGTTGTATATATGTGTGGTTATACTTAATACGTGTAGCGGGTGGGTATGTGTGTTATACTTAATACGTGTAGCGGGTTGTATATATATGTGGTTATACTTATACGTGTAGCGGGTGGATATATGTGTGGTTATACTTAATACGTGTAGCGGGTGGGTATATGTATGGTTATACTTAATACGTGTAGCGGGTTGTATATATGTGTAACTATACATAATACGTGTAGCGGGTGGGTATATGTATGGTTATACTTAATATGTGTAGCGGGTGGGTATATGTGTGGTTATACTTAATACGTGTAGCGGGTTGTATATATGTGTGGTTATACTTAATACGTGTAGCGGGTGGGTATATGTGTGGTTATACTTAATACGTGTAGCGGGTTGTATATATGTGTGGTTATACTTAATACGTGTAGTGGGTTGTATATATGTGTGGATATACTGAATACGTGTAGCGGGTTATATATATATGTGTGGTTATACATAATACGTGTAGCGGGTGGGTATATGTGTGGTTATACTTAATACGTGTAGCGGGTGGGTATATGTGTGGTTAAACTTAATACGTGTAGCGGGTGGGTATATGTGTGGTTATACTTAATACGTGTAGCGGGTGGGTATATGTATGGTTATACTTAATACGTGTAACGAGTTATATATATGTGTGGTTATACTGAATACGTGTAGCCGGTGGGTATATGTATGGTTATACTTAATACGTGTAGCGGGTGGGTATATGTATGGTTATACTTAATACGTGTAGCGGGTTATATATATGTGTGGTTATACTGAATACGTGTAGAGGGTGGGTATATGTGTGGTTATACTGAATACGTGTAGCGGGTTGGTATATGTATGGTTATACTTAATACGTGTAGCGGGTGGGTATATGTGTAGTTATACTGAATACGTGTAGCGGGTTGTATATATGTATGGTTATACTTAATACGTGTAGCGGGTGGGTATATGTGTAGTTATACTGAATACGTGTAGCGGGTTGTATATATGTGTGGTTATACTGAATACGTGTAGCGGGTTATATACATGTGTGGTTATACTGAATACGTGTAGCGGGTTGTATATATGTGTGGTTATACTGAATACGTGTAGCGGGTGGGTATATGTGTGGTTATACTGAATACGTGTAGCGGGTGGGTATATGTGTGGTTATACTTAATACGTGTAGTGGGTGGGTATATGTATGGTTATACTTAATACGTGTAGCGGGTGGGTATATGTGTAGTTATACTGAATACGTGTAGCGGATTATATATATGTGTGGTTATACTGAATATGTGTAGTGGGTGGGTATATGTATGGTTATACTTAATACATGTAGCGGGTGGGTATATGTGTAGTTATACTGAATACGTGTAGTGTGTTGTATATTTGTGTGGTTATACTTAATACGTGTAGCGGGTTATAAATATGTGTGGTTATACTGAATAGGTGTAGCGGGTTGTATATATGTGTGGTTATACTGAATACGTGTAGCGGGTTGTATATATGTGTGGTTATACTTAATACGTGTAGCAGGTTATATATATGTGTGGTTATACTGAATACGTGTAGCGGGTGGGTATATGTATGGTTATACTTAATACGTGTAGCGGGTGGGTATATGTGTGGTTATACTTAATACGTGTAGCGGGTGGGTATATGTGTGGTTATACTGAATACGTGTAGCGGGTTGTATATATGTGTGGTTATACTTAATACATGTAGCGGGTTGTATATATGTGTGGTTATACTTAATACGTGTAGCGGGTGGGTATATGTGTGGTTATACTTAATACGTGTAGCGGGTGGGTATATGTGTGGTTATACTTAATACGTGTAGCGGGTTGGATATATGTGTGGTTATACTTAATACGTGTAGCGGGTGTATATATGTGTGGTTATACTTAATACGTGTAGCGGGTTGTATATATGTGTGGTTATACTTAATACGTGTAGCGGGTGGGTATATGTGTGGTTATACTTAATACGTGTAGCGGGTTGTATATATGTGTGGTTATACTTAATACGTGTAGCGGGTGGTATATGTGTGGTTATACTAATACGTGTAGCGGGTGGGTATATGTGTGGTTATACTTAATACGTGTAGCGGGTTGTATATATGTGTGGTTATACTTAATACGTGTAGCGGGTGGGTATATGTGTGGTTATACTTAATACGTGTAGCGGGTTGTATATATGTGTGGTTATACTGAATACGTGTAGCGGGTGGGTATATGTATGGTTATACTTAATACGTGTAGCGGGTGGGTATATGTATGGTTATACTTAATACGTGTAGCGGGTTGTATATATGTGTGGTTATACTTAATACGTGTAGTGGGTGGGTATATGTGTGGTTATACTGAATACGTGTAGCGGGTTGTATATATGTGTGGTTATACTGAATACGTGTAGCGGGTTATATATATGTGTGGTTATACTGAATACGTGTAGCGGGTTGTATATATGTGTGGTTATACTGAATACATGTAGCGGGTGGGTATATGTGTGGTTATACTGAATACGTGTAGCAGGTGGGTATATGTGTGGTTATACTGAATACGTGTAGTGTGTTGTATATTTGTGTGGTTATACTTAATACGTGTAGCGGGTTATAACTATGTGTGGTTATACTGAATACGTGTAGCGGGTTGTATATATGTGTGGTTATACTGAATACGTGTAGCGGGTTGTATATATGTGTGGTTATACTTAATACGTGTAGCGGGTGGGTATATGTGTGGCTATACTGAATACGTGTAGCGGGTTGTATATATGTGTGGTTATACTTAATACGTGTAGCGGGTGGGTATATGTGTGGTTATACTGAATACGTGTAGCGGGTGGGTATATGTGTGGTTATACTTAATACGTGTAGCGGGTTGTATATATGTGTGGCTATACTGAATACGTGTAGAGGGTGGGTATATGTGTGGTTATACTTAATACGTGTAGCGGGTTGTATATATGTGTGGTTATACTTAATACGTGTAGCGGGTGGGTATATGTGTTGTTATACTTAATACGTGTAGCGGGTTGTATATATATGTGGTTATACTTAATACGTGTAGCGGGTGGATATATGTGTGGTTATACTTAATACGTGTAGCGGGTGGGTATATGTATGGTTATACTTAATACGTGTAGCGGGTGTATATATGTGTGACTATACATAATACGTGTAGCGGGTGGGTATATGTATGGTTATACTTAATATGTGTAGCGGGTGGGTATATGTGTGGTTATACTTAATACGTGTAGCGGGTGGGTATATGTGTGGTTATACTTAATACGTGTAGCGGGTTGTATATATGTGTGGTTATACTTAATACGTGTAGTGGGTTGTATATATGTGTGGATATACTGAATACGTGTAGCGGGTTATATATATGTGTGGTTATACATAATACGTGTAGCGGGTGGGTATATGTGTGGTTATACTTAATACGTGTAGCGGGTGGGTATATGTGTGGTTAAACTTAATACGTGTAGCGGGTGGGTATATGTGTGGTTATACTTAATACGTGTAGCGGGTGGGTATATGTGGTTATACTTAATACGGGTAACGAGTTATATATGTGTGGTTATACTGAATACGTGTAGCGGTGGGTATATGTATGGTTATACTTAATACGTGTAGCGGGTGGGTATATGTATGGTTATACTTAATACGTGTAGCGGGTTATATATATGTGTGGTTATACTGAATACGTGTAGAGGGTGGGTATATGTGTGGTTATACTGAATACGTGTAGCGGGTTGGTATATGTATGGTTATACTTAATACGTGTAGCGGGTGGGTATATGTGTAGTTATACTGAATACGTGTAGCGGGTTGTATATATGTATGGTTATACTTAATACGTGTAGCGGGTGGGTATATGTGTAGTTATACTGAATACGTGTAGCGGGTTGTATATATGTGTGGTTATACTGAATACGTGTAGCGGGTTATATATATGTGTGGTTATACTGAATACGTGTAGCGGGTTGTATATATGTGTGGTTATACTGAATACGTGTAGCGGGTGGGTATATGTGTGGTTATACTGAATACGTGTAGCGGGTGGGTATATGTGTGGTTATACTTAATACGTGTAGTGGGTGGGTATATGTATGGTTATACTTAATACGTGTAGCGGGTGGGTATATGTGTAGTTATACTGAATACGTGTAGCGGATTATATATATGTGTGGTTATACTGAATACATGTAGCGGGTGGGTATATGTGTAGTTATACTGAATACGTGTAGTGTGTTGTATATTTGTGTGGTTATACTTAATACGTGTAGCGGGTTATAAATATGTGTGGTTATACTGAATAGGTGTAGCGGGTTGTATATATGTGTGGTTATACTGAATACGTGGAGCGGGTTGTATATATGTGTGGTTATACTTAATACGTGTAGCAGGTTATATATATGTGTGGTTATACTGAATACGTGTAGCGGGTGGGTATATTTATGGTTATACTTAATACGTGTAGCGGGTGGGTATATGTGTGGTTATACTTAATACGTGTAGCCGGTGGGTATATGTGTGGTTATACTTAATACGTGTAGCGGGTGGGTATATGTGTGGTTATACTTAATACGTGTAGCGGGTGGGTATATGTGTGGTTATACTTAATACGTGTAGCGGGTTGTATATATGTGTGGTTATACTGAATACGTGTAGCGGGTGGATATATGTATGGTTATACTTAATACGTGTAGCGGGTTGTATATATGTGTGGTTATACTTAATACGTGTAGCTGGTTCTATATATGTGTGGTTATACTTAATACGTGTAGCGGGTGGGTATATGTGTGGTTATACTTAATACGTGTAGCGGGTTGTATATATGTGTGGTTATACTTAATATGTGTAGCGGGTTGTATATATGTGTGGTTATACTTAATACGTGTAGCGGGTGGGTATATTTGTGGTTATACTTAATACGTGTAGCGGGTTGTATATATGTGTGGTTATACTGAATACGTGTAGCGGGTGGGTATATGTATGGCTATACTTAATACGTGTAGCGGGTGGGTATATGTATGGTTATACTTAATACGTGTAGCGGGTTGTATATATGTGTGGTTATACTTAATACGTGTAGTGGGTGGGTATATGTGTGGTTATACTGAATACGTGTAGCGGGTTGTATATATGTGTGGTTATACTGAATACGTGTAGCGGGTTATATATATGTGTGGTTATACTGAATACGTGTAGCGGGTTGTATATATGTGTGGTTATACTGAATTAATGTAGCGGGTGGGTATATGTGTGGTTATACTGAATACGTGTAGCAGGTGGGTATATGTGTGGTTATACTGAATACGTGTAGTGTGTTGTATATTTGTGTGGTTATACTAAATGTGTAGCGGGTTATAATATGTGTGGTTATACTGAATACGTGTAGCGGGTTGTATATATGTGTGGTTATACTGAATACGTGTAGCGGGTTGTATATATGTGTGGTTATACATAATACGTGTAGCGGGTGGGTATATGTGTGGTTATACAGAATACGTGTAGCGGGTGGGTATATGTGTGGTTATACTGAATACGTGTAGCGGGTTATATATATGTGTGGTTATACTGAATACGTGTGGCGGGTTGTATATATGTGTGGTTATACTGAATACGTGTAGCGGGTTGTATATATGTGTGATTATACTGAATATGTGTAGCGGGTGGGTATATGTGTGGTTATACTTAATACGTGTAGCGGGTGGGTATATGTGTGGTTATACTTAATACGTGTAGCGGGTGGGTATATGTGTGGTTATACTTAATACGTGTAGCGGGTGGGTATATTTGTGGTTATACTGAATATGGTTAGCGGGTGGGTATATGTGTGGTTATACTTAATACGTGTAGCGGGTTATATATAGGTGTGGTTATACTGAATACATGTAGCGGGTGGGTATATGTGTGGTTATACTTAATACGTGTAGCGGGTTTTATATATGTGTGGTTATACTTAATACGTGTAGCGGGTTGTATATATGTGTGGTTATACTGAATACGTGTAGTGTGTTGTATATTTGTGTGGTTATACTTAATACGTGTAGCGGGTTATAACTATGTGTGGTTATACTGAATACGTGTAGCGGGTTATAACTATGTGTGGTTATACTGAATACGTGTAGCGGGTTGTTTATATGTGTGGTTATACTGAATACATGTAGCGGGTTGTATATATGTGTGGATATACTTAATACGTGTAGCGGGTGGGTATATGTGTGGTTATACTTAATACGTGTAGCGGGTGGGTATATGTGTGGTTATACTTAATACGTGTAGCGGGTGGGTATATGTGTGGTTATACTTAATACGTGTAGCGGGTGGGTATATGTGTGGTTATACTTAATACGTGTAGCGGGTGGGTATATGTGTGGTTATACTTAATACGTGTAGCGGGTGGGTATATGTGTGACTATACTGAATACGTGTAGCGGGTTGTATATATGTGTGGTTATACTTAATACGTGTAGCGGGTTGTATATATGTGTGGTTATACTGAATACGTGTAGCGGGTTGTATATATTTGTGGTTATACTGAATACGTGTAGCGGGTGGGTATATGTGTGGTTATACTGAATACGTGTAGCGGGTTGTATATATGTGTGGTTATACTGAATACGTGTAGCGTGTTGTAGATATGTGTGGTTATACTGAATACGTGTAGCGGGTTGTATATATGTGTGGTTATACTTAATACGTGTAGTGGGTGGGTATATGTGTGGTTATACTTAATACGTGTAGCGGATGGGTATATGTGTGGTTATACTTAATACGTGTAGCGGGTGGGTATATGTGTGGCTATACTGAATACGTGTAGTGGGTTGTATATATGTGTAGTTATACTGAATACATGTAGCGGGTGGGTATATATGTGTGGTTATACTGAATACGTGTAGCGGGTGGGTATATGTGTGGTTATACTTAATACGTGTAGCCGGTTGTATATATGTGTGGTTATACTTAATACGTGTAGCCGGTTGTATATATGTGTGGTTATACTGAATACGTGTAGCGGGTTGTATATATGTGTGGTTATACTTAATACGTGTAGCGGGTTATATATAGGTGTGGTTATACTGAATACGTGTAGCGGGTTGTATATATGTGTGGTTATACTTAATACGTGTAGCGGGTGGGTATATGTGTGGTTATGCTGAATACGTGTAGCGGGTGGGTATATGTGTGGTTATACAGAATACGTGTAGCGGGTGGGTATATGTGTTGTTATACTGAATACGTGTAGTGGGTGGGTATATGTGTGGTTATACTTAATACGTGTAGCGCGTGGGTATATGTGTGGTTATACTGAATACGTGTAGCGGGTTATATATATGTGTGGTTATACTGAATACGTGTAGCGGGTTGTATATATGTGTGGTTATACTAATTACGTGTAGCCGGTTGTATATATGTGTGGTTATACTGAATACGTGTAGCGGGTTGTAGATATGTGTGGTTATACTGAATACGTGTAGCGGGTGGGTATATGTGTGGTTATACTGAATACATGTAGCGGGTTGTATATATGTGTTGTTATACTTAATACGTGTAGCGGTTGTATATATTGTTATACAATACGTGTAGCGGGTGGGTATATGTGTGGTTATACTGAATACGTGTAGCGGGTGGGTATATGTGTGGTTATACATAATACGTGTAGCGGGTGGGTATATGTGTGGTTATACAGAATACGTGTAGCGGGTGGGTATATGTGTGGTTATACTGAATACGTGTAGCGGGTTATATATATGTGTGGTTATACTGAATACGTGTAGCGGGTTGTATATATGTGTGGTTATACTTAATACGTGTAGCGGGTGGGTATATGCGTGGTTATACTGAATACGTGTAGCGGGTTATTTATATGTGTGGTTATACTGAATACGTGTAGCGGGTGGGTATATGTGTGGTTATACATAATACGTGTAGCGGGTGGGTATATGTGTGGTTATGCTGAATACGGGTAGCGGGTGGGTATATGTGTGGCTATACTTAATACGGATAGCGGGTTGTATATATGTGTAGTTATGCTTAATACGTGTAGCGGGTTGTAGATATGTGTGGTTATACTGAATACGTGTAGCGGGTGGGTATATGTGTGGTTATACATAATACGTGTAGCGGGTGGGTATATGTGTGGTTATACTGAATACGGGTAGCGAGTGGGTATATGTGTGGCTATACTTAATACGGATAGCGGGTTGTATATATGTGTAGTTATACTGAATACATGTAGCGGGTTGTAGATATGTGTGGTTATACTGAATATGTGTAGCGGGTGGGTATATGTGTGGTTATACTGAATACGTGTAGCGGGTTGTATATATGTGTGGTTATACTGAATACATGTAGCGGATTGTATATATGTGTGGTTATACATAATACGTGTAGCGGGTTGTATTTATGTGTGGTTATACTGAATATGTGTAGCGGGTGGGTATATGTGTGGTTATACTGAATACGTGTAGCGGGTGGGTATATGTGTGGTTATACTTAATACGTGTAGCGGGTGGGTATATGTGTGGTTATGCTGAATACGTGTAGCGGGTGGGTATATGTGTGGTTATACTTAATACGGATAGCGGGTTGTATATAGGTGTGGCTATACTGAATACATTTAGCGGGTTGTAGATATATATGGTTATACTTAATACATGTAGCGGGTTGTATATATGTGTGGTTATACTGAATACATGTAGCGGGTGGGTATATGTGTGGTTATACTTAATACATTTAGCGGGTTGTAGATATGTGTGGTTATACTTAATACATGTAGCGGGTTGTATATATGTGTGGTTATACTTAATACATGTAGCGGGTTGTAGATATGTGTGGTTATACTTAATACATGTAGCGGGTTGTATATATGTGTGGTTATACTTAATACGTGTAGCGGGTGGGTATATATGTGGTTATACTGAATACGTGTAGCGGGTTATAACTATGTGTGGTTATACTTAATACGTGTAGCGGGTTATAAATATGTGTAGTTATACTTAATACGTGTAGCGGGTTGTAGATATGTGTGGTTATACTTAATACATGTAGCGGGTTGTATATATGTGTGGTTATACTTAATACGTGTAGCGGGTGGGTATATGTGTGGTTATGCTGAATACGTGTAGCGGGTGGGTATATGTATGGTTATACTTAATACGTGTAGCGGGTTGTATATATGTGTGGTTATACTTAATACGTGTAGCGGGTGTGTATATGTGTGGTTATGCTGAATACATGTAGCGGGTGGGTATATGTGTGGTTATGCTGAATACGTGTAGCGGGTGGGTATATGTGTGGTTATACTTAATACGGATAGCGGGATGTATATAGGTGTGGCTATACTGAATACATGTAGCGGGTTGTATATATGTGTGGTTATACTGAATACGTGTAGCGGGTGGGTATATGTGTGGTTATACTGAATACGTGTAGCGGGTTGTATATATGTGTGGTTATACTGAATACGTGTAGCGGGTGGGTATATGTGTGGTTATACTTAATACGTGTAGCGGGTGGGTATATGTTTGGTTATACTGAATACGTGTAGCGGGTGGGTATATGTGTGGTTATACTTAATACGTGTAGCGGGTTGTATATATGTGTGGTTATACTTAATACGTGTAGCGGGTGGGTATATGTGTGGTTATACTGAATACGTGTAGCGGGTGGGTATATGTGTGGTTATACTGAATACGTGTAGCGGGTGGGTATATGTGTGGTTATACTTAATACGTGTAGCGGGTGGGTATATGTGTGGTTATACATAATACGTGTAGCGGGTGGGTATATGTATGGTTATACTTAATACGTGTAGCGGGTGGGTATATGTGTGGTTATACTTAATACGTGTAGCGGGTGGGTATATGTGTGGTTATACTGAATACGTGTAGCGGGTGGGTATATGTGTGGTTATACTGAATACATGTAGCGGGTGGGTATATGTGTGGTTATACTTAATACGTGTAGCGGGTGGGTATATGTGTGGTTATACTGAATACGTGTAGCGGGTGGGTATATGTGTGGTTATACTGAATACGTGTAGCGGGTTGTATATATGTGTGGTTATACTGAATACGTGTAGCGGGTTGTATATATGTGTGGTTATACTGAATACGTGTAGCGGGTGGGTATATGTGTGGTTATACTTAATACGTGTAGCGGGTTGTATATATGTGTGGTTATACTTAATACGTGTAGCGGGTGGGTATATGTGTGGTTATACTGAATACGTGTAGCGGGTTGTATATATGTGTGGTTATACTGAATACGTGTAGCGGGTGGGTATATGTGTGGTTATACTTAATACGTGTAGCGGGTGGGTATATGTGTGGTTATACTTAATACGTGTAGCGGGTTGGTATATGTGTGGTTATACTGAATACGTGTAGCGGGTGGGTATATGTATGGTTATACTTAATACGTGTAGCGGGTGGGTATATGTGTGGTTATACTTAATACGTGTAGCGGGTGGGTATATGTGTGGTTATACTGAATAAGTGTAGCGGGTTGTAATATGTGTGGTTATACTGAATACGTGTAGCGGGTTGTAGATATGTGTGGTTATACTGAATACGTGTAGCGGGTTGTATATATGTGTGGTTATACTGAATACGTGTAGCGGGTTGTATATATGTGTGGTTATACTTAATACATGTAGCGGGTTGTATATATGTGTGGTTATTCTTAATACGTGTAGCGGGTTGTATATATGTGTGGTTATACTTAATACGTGTAGCGGGTGGGTATATATGTGGTTATACTGAATACGTGTAGCGGGTTATAACTATGTGTGGTTATACTTAATACGTGTAGCGGGTTATAAATATGTGTAGTTATACTTAATACGTGTAGCGGGTTGTATATATGTGTGGTTATACTGAATACGTGTAGCGGGTTGTATATATGTGTGGTTATACTTAATACGTGTAGCGGGTTATATATAGGTGTGGTTATACTGAATACGTGTAGCGGGTTGTATATATGTGTGGTTATACTTAATACGTGTAGCGGGTGGGTATATGTGTGGTTATGCTGAATACGTGTAGCGGGTGGGTATATGTGTGGTTATACTTAATACGTGTAGCGGGTGGGTATATGTGTGGTTATACTGAATACGTGTAGCGGGTTGTATATATGTGTTGTTATACTTAATACGTGTAGCGGGTGGGTATATGTGTGGTTATACTGAATACGTGTAGCGGGTGGGTATATGTGTTGTTATACTGAATACGTGTAGCGGGACGGTATATGTGTGGTTATACTTAATACATGTAGCGGGTGGGTATATGTGTGGTTATACTGAATACGTGTAGCGGGTTATATATATGTGTGGTTATACTGAATACGTGTAGCGGGTTGTATATATGTGTGGTTATACTAATTACGTGTAGCGGGTTGTATATATGTGTGGTTATACTGAATACGTGTAGCGGGTTGTAGATATGTGTGGTTATACTGAATACGTGTAGCGGGTGGGTATATGTGTGGTTATACTGAATACATGTAGCGGGTTGTATATATGTGTTCTTATACTTAATACGTGTAGCGGGTGGGTATATGTGTGGTTATACTGAATACGTGTAGCGGGTGGGTATATGTATGGTTATACATAATACGTGTAGCGGGTGGGTATATGTGTGGTTATACAGAATACGTGTAGCGGGTGGGTATATGTGTGGTTATACTGAATACGTGTAGCGGGTTATATATATGTGTGGTTATACTGAATACGTGTAGCGGGTTGTATATATGTGTGGTTATACTTAATACGTGTAGCGGGTGGGTATATGCGTGGTTATACTGAATACGTGTAGCGGGTTATTTATATGTGTGGTTATACTGAATACGTGTAGCGGGTGGGTATATGTGTGGTTATACATAATACGTGTAGCGGGTGGGTATATGTGTGGTTATGCTGAATACGGGTAGCGGGTGGGTATATGTGTGGCTATACTTAATACGGATAGCGGGTTGTATATATGTGTAGTTATGCTTAATACGTGTAGCGGGTTGTAGATATGTGTGGTTATACTGAATACGTGTAGCGGGTGGGTATATGTGTGGTTATACATAATACGTGTAGCGGGTGGGTATATGTGTGGTTATACTGAATACGGGTAGCGGGTGGGTATATGTGTGGCTATACTTAATACGGATAGCGGGTTGTATATATGTGTAGTTATACTGAATACATGTAGCGGGTTGTATATATGTGTGGTTATACATAATATGTGTAGCGGGTTGTAGATATGTGTGGTTATACTGAATATGTGTAGCGGGTGGGTATATGTGTGGTTATACTGAATACGTGTAGCGGGTTGTATATATGTGTGGTTATACTGAATACATGTAGCGGGTTGTATATATGTGTGGTTATACATAATACGTGTAGCGGGTGGGTATATGTGTGGTTATACTTAATACGTGTAGCGGGTGGGTATATGTGTGGTTATGCTGAATACGTGTAGCGGGTGGGTATATGTGTGGTTATGCTGAATACGTGTAGCGGGTGGGTATATGTGTGGTTATACTTAATACGGATAGCGGGTTGTATATAGGTGTGGCTGTACTGAATACATTTAGCGGGTTGTAGATATGTGTGGTTATACTTAATACATGTAGCGGGTTGTATATATGTGTGGTTATACTGAATACATTTAGCGGGTTGTAGATATGTGTGGTTATACTTAATACATGTAGCGGGTTGTATATATGTGTGGTTATACTTAATACATGTAGCGGGTTGTATATATGTGTGGTTATACTTAATACGTGTAGCGGGTGGGTATATGTGTGGTTATGCTGAATACGTGTAGCGGGTGGGTATATGTGTGGTTATGCTGAATACGTGTAGCGGGTGGGTATATGTGTGGTTATACTTAATACGGATAGCGGGTTGTATATAGGTTTGGCTATACTGAATACATGTAGCGGGTTGTATATATGTGTGGTTATACTGAATACGTGTAGCGGGTGGGTATATGTGTGGTTATACTGAATACGTGTAGCGGGTTGTATATATGTGTGGTTATACTGAATACGTGTAGCGGGTGGGTATATGTGTGGTTATACTTAATACGTGTAGCGGGTGGGTATATGTGTGGTTATACTGAATACGTGTAGCGGGTGGTTATATGTGTGGTTATACTTAATACGTGTAGCGGGTGGGTATATGTGTGGTTATACTGAATACGTGTAGCGGGTGGGTATATGTGTGGTTATACTGAATACGTGTAGCGGGTGGGTATATGTGTGGTTATACTGAATACGTGTAGCGGGTGGGTATATGTGTGGTTATACATAATACGTGTAGCGGGTGGGTATATGTATGGTTATACTTAATACGTGTAGTGGGTGGGTATATGTGTGGTTATACTTAATACGTGTAGCGGGTGGGTATATGTGTGGTTATACTGAATACGTGTAGCGGGTGGGTATATGTGCGGTTATACTGAATACATGTAGCGGGTGGGTATATGTGTGGTTATACTTAATACGTGTAGCGGGTGGGTATATGTGTGGTTATACTGAATACGTGTAGCGGGTGGGTATATGTGTGGTTATACTGAATACGTGTAGCGGGTGGGTATATGTGTGGTTATACTGAATACGTGTAGCGGGTGGGTATATGTGTTGTTATACTTAATACGTGTAGCGGGTGGGTATATGTGTGGTTATACATAATACGTGTAGCGGGTGGGTATATGTATGGTTATACATAATACGTGTAGCGGGTGGGTATATGTGTGGTTATACAGAATACGTGTAGCGGGTGGGTATATGTGTGGTTATACTGAATACGTGTAGCGGGTTGTATATATGTGTGGTTATACTTAATACGTGTAGCGGGTGGGTATATGCGTGGTTATACTGAATACGTGTAGCGGGTTATTTATATGTGTGGTTATACTGAATACGTGTAGCGGGTGGGTATATGTGTGGTTATACTAATACTGTAGCGGTGGGTATATGTTGGTTATCTGAATACGGTAGCGGGTCTTAATACGTGTAGCGGGTTGTAATATGTGTGGTTATACTGAATACGTGTAGCGGGTGTATATGTGTGGTTATACATAATACGTGTAGCGGGTGGGTATATGTGTGGTTATACTGAATACGGGTAGCGGGTGGGTATATGTGTGGCTATACTTAATACGGATAGCGGGTTGTATATATGTGTAGTTATACTTAATACGTGTAGCGGGTTGTAGATATGTGTGGTTATACTGAATACGTGTAGCGGGTGGGTATATGTGTGGTTATACTTAATATGTGTAGCGGGTGGGTATATGTGTGGTTATACTGAATACGATATGTGTGGTTATACTAATACGTAGCGGGTTGTAATAGTGTGGTATACTGAATACATTAGCGGGGATATTTGGTTATACTAATACTGTAGCGGGTTGTATATATGTGTGGTTATACTGAATACATGTAGCGGGTGGGTATATGTGTGGTTATACTTAATACATTTAGCGGGTTGTAGATATGTGTGGTTATACTTAATACATGTAGCGGGTGTATATATGTGTGGTTATACTTAATACATGTAGCGGGTTGTAATATGTGTGGTTATACTTAATACGTGTAGCGGGTTGTATATATGTGTGGTTATACTTAATACGTGTAGCGGGTGGGTATATATGTGGTTATACTGAATACGTGTAGCGGGTTATATATGTGTGGTTATACTTAATACGTGTAGCGGGTTATAAATATGTGTAGTTATACTTAATACGTGTAGCGGGTTGTAGATATGTGTGGTTATACTTAATACATGTAGCGGGTTGTATATATGTGTGGTTATACTGAATACGTGTAGCGGGTTGGATATGTGTGGTTATACTGAATACGTGTAGCGGGTGGGTATATGTGTGGTTATACTTAATACGTGTAGCGGGTTGTATATATGTGTGGTTATACTTAATACGTGTAGCGGGTGGGTATATGTGTGGTTATGCTGAATACGTGTAGCGGGTGGGTATATGTGTGGTTATGCTGAATACGTGTAGCGGGTGGGTATATGTGTGGTTATACTTAATACGTGTAGCGGGTGTATATATGTGTGGTTATACTGAATACGTGTAGCGGGTTGTATATATGTGTGGTTATACTTAATACGTGTAGCGGGTGATATGTGTGGTATACTGAATACTTAGCGGGTATATATGTGTGGTTATACTTAATACGGATAGCGGGTTGTATATAGTGTGGTTATACTGAATACATGTAGCGGGTTGTATATATGTGTGGTTATACTGAATACGTGTAGCGGGTGGGTATATGTGTGGTTATACTGAATACGTGTAGCGGGTTGTATATATGTGTGGTTATACTGAATACGTGTAGCGGGTGGGTATATGTGTGGTTATACTTAATACGTGTAGCGGGTGGGTATATGTGTGGTTATACTGAATACGTGTAGCGGGTGGTTATATGTGTGGTTATACTTAATACGTGTAGCGGGTGGGTATATGTGTGGTTATACTGAATACGTGTAGCGGGTGGGTATATGTGTGGTTATACTGAATACGTGTAGCGGGTGGGTATATGTGTGGTTATACTGAATACGTGTAGCGGGTGGGTATATGTGTGGTTATACATAATACGTGTAGCGGGTGGGTATATGTATGGTTATACTTAATACGTGTAGTGGGTGGGTATATGTGTGGTTATACTTAATACGTGTAGCGGGTGGGTATATGTGTGGTTATACTGAATACGTGTAGCGGGTGGGTATATGTGCGGTTATACTGAATACATGTAGCGGGTGGGTATATGTGTGGTTATACTTAATACGTGTAGCGGGTGGGTATATGTGTGGTTATACTGAATACGTGTAGCGGGTGGGTATATGTGTGGTTATACTGAATACGTGTAGCGGGTGGGTATATGTGTGGTTATACTGAATACGTGTAGCGGGTGGGTATATGTGTGGTTATACATAATACGTGTAGCGGGTGGGTATATGTATGGTTATACTTAATACGTGTAGTGGGTGGGTATATGTGTGGTTATACTTAATACGTGTAGCGGGTGGGTATATGTGTGGTTATACTGAATACGTGTAGCGGGTGGGTATATGTGCGGTTATACTGAATACATGTAGCGGGTGGGTATATGTGTGGTTATACTTAATACGTGTAGCGGGTGGGTATATGTGTGGTTATACTGAATACGTGTAGCGGGTGGGTATATGTGTGGTTATACTGAATACGTGTAGCGGGTTGTATATATGTGTGGTTATACTGAATACGTGTAGCGGGTGGGTATATGTGTGGTTATACTTAATACGTGTAGCGGGTGGGTATATGTGTGTTATACTGAATACGTGTAGCGTGTTGGGTATATGTGTGGTTATACTGAATACGTGTAGCGGGTTGTATATATGTGTGGTTATACTGAATACGTGTAGCGGGTTGTATATATGTGTGGTTATACTTAATACGTGTAGCGGGTTGTATATATGTGTGGTTATACTTAATACGTGTAGCGGGTGGGTATATGTGTGGTTATACTGAATACGTGTAGCGGGTGGGTATATGTGTGGTTATACTTAATACGTGTAGCGGGTGGGTATATGTGTGGTTATACTTAATACGTGTAGCGGGTGGGTATATGTGTGGTTATACTGAATACGTGTAGCGGGTTAGCGGGTTGTAATATGTGTGGTTATACTTAATACGTGTAGCGGGTTGTATATATGTGTGGTTATACTGAATACGTGTAGCGGGTGGGTATATGTGTGGTTATACTTAATACGTGTAGCGGGTGTATATATGTGTGGTTATACTTAATACGTGTAGCGGGTTGTATATATGTGTGGTTATACTTAATACGTGTAGCGGTTGGGTATATGTGAACAAACACAAAACAAACACTGGTTATACTGAATACGTGTAGCGGGTTGTATATATGTGTGGTTATACTGAATACGTGTAGCGGGTTGTAGATATGTGTGGTTATACTGAATACGTGTAGAGTGTGGGTATATGTGTGGTTATACTTAATACGTGTAGCGGGTGGGTATATGTGTGGTTATACTGAATACGTGTAGCGGGTTGTATATATGTGTGGTTATACTTAATACGTGTAGCGGGTTGTATATATGTGTGGTTATACTTAATACGTGTAGCGGGTGGGTATATGTGTGGTTATACTGAATACGTGTAGCGGGTAATAACTATGTGTGGTTATACTTAATACGTGTAGCGGGTTATAAATATGTGTAGTAATACTTAATACGTGTAGCGGGTTGTATATATGTGTGGTTATACTTAATACGGGTAGCGGGTGGGTATATGTATGGTTATACTTAATACGTGTAGCGGGTGGGTATATGTGTGGTTATACTTAATACGTGTAGCGGGTTGTATATATGTGTGGTTATACTTAATACGTGTAGCGGGTTGTATATATGTGTGGTTATACTGAATACGTGTAGAGGGTGGGTATATGTGTGGTTATGCTGAATACGTGTAGCG
>JABXNX010003494.1:0-31002 GCA_014843695.1 Archivesica marissinica | reverse complement strand
GTATTACAGTGGTCTGTAGAATTCTATCATTGACATGTTGTGTATAATACAGGTAGTACATGGGTTATGTATTACAGTGGTCTGTAGAATTATATCATTGACATGTTGTGTATAATACAGGTAGTACATGGGGTATGTATTACAGTGGTCTGTATAATTCTATCATTGACATGTTGTGTATAACACATGTAGTACATGGGGTATGTATTACAGTGGTCTGTATAATTCTATCACTGACATGCTGTGTATAATACAGGTAGTACATGGGGTATGTACTACAGTGGTCTGTAGAATTCTATCACTGACATGCTGTGTATAATACAGGTAGTACATGGGGTATGTACTACAGTAGTCTGTAGAATTCTATCACTGACATGCTGTGTATAATACAGGTAGTACATGGGGTATGTATTACAGTTGTCTGTAGAATTCTATCACTGACATGTGTGTATAACACAGGTAGACATGGTATGTATTACAGAGTCTGTAGATTCTATCACTGACATGTTGTGTATAACACAGGTAGCACATGGGTTATGTATTACAGAGGTCTGTAGAATTCTATCAATGACATGTTGTGTATAACACAGGTAGTACATGGGTTATGTATTACAGAGGTCTGTAGAATTCTATCATTGACATGTTGTGTATAATACAGGTAGTACATGGGGTATGTATTACAGTTGTCTGTAGAATTCTATCACTGACATGTTGTGTATAATACAGGTAGTGCATGGGGTATGTATTACAGTGGTCGGTAGAATTCTATCACTGACATGTTGTGTATAACACAGGTAGTACATGGGTATGTATTACAGTGGTCGGTAGAATTCTATCACTGACATGTTGTGTATAACACAGGTAGTACATGTGTATGTATTACAGTTGTCGGTAAAATTATATCACTGACATGTTGTGTATAACACAGGTAGTACATGGGTATGTATTACAGTTGTCTGTAGAATTATATCACTGACATGTTGTGTATAACACAGGTAGTACATGGGTTATGTAGTAGTTCTATGCTAATTTCACTGACAGAGCTGGAGCATGGTTCAATAGCATTCCGTTGAGTGTATCGGTAGCCTATAAACAAGCAAATCAGAGAGAATATTTCCACAGAAACTGATAGGTGTATGACCAATTCGGGTAGCTATCCGAATTTAAAAAATCTACACGTAAGCCGAAAAATAGTTTCTATATCATTTCTGATTAAGACCAATAAGTGTTTTTATTCAATGATGTACTATATCAAAATAAGATATTCAACACGTTATGGTGGATAAATAAAAAATGACAAGTAGGCCGTGCCGTGCATAGGTGCCCTGAAGTATTCAGTTCCTGAAGCCAGGGGGCCACCGATATTTAGAGGCCCCCAAATTAGTATTTTAAAATTATAATTAACTGAATAAAAATTTAACGAACATTTTATAGATGACTACATAAATAGATAGAACTTAGAAGATATCCTGAGTTTTCAAACGATGTATGACTTTAATAATATGTTGTGTTTAGTCGATTGCAGCAATAGCGTATAGTGCACTGTTCCCCGAGTCTAATAGTCCCGCAATACGCGTCGACAGGTAGCCTGGGAACAGGCGTCGATATATTTTGCATTGTCAGTCAAATACATATATTTTAACACCGAGACTATTAGTGGCGTCCGTGGTCCAGTGGTAGAGCGTCGGATTTGGAATCGAACGGTCCCGGGTTCGATACTCGACCAGGCCGCGTATGTAGTGCCATTGAGCAAGGCACCTCACACACATTGCTTAGTACTGGTTAATCGCTTAGGTCGGCTAAGCCTGCCCAGGAAAACATGTCTAAGTCCCCGCGAGGGGTTTGACATTAAAGGAACATACATACATGTATACAAATAAATATATTATATAACACCGATACTTAGGCCGTATTGGGCTTCTGATAATATCAACGTCAGAAGTTACTGGAACCCAGGCTACGCTGGAGCCTGTCCTGGAGCCTGTGTTAGGTAAACTTTCCGTCGCTCAAATGGGCAACCGGTAGCGACGATAAATAAACTTAAATAAAAAAAATCTCATTGTCATTGGATAATTCGAACATTATATTTATGTAACGTATTATCTCCCTTAGAAAATATACACCATTTGCTGTCGTAAAAATAATTTACAATATCAATCAATCGTATTAAATGTGTTTGGAGTTTTGGTGAGATTTCATTAGTTTAATAATCATTTACTCAAGATTGTTCGGTCGTTTTTAATTTTTGTTATTAATTTAAGTTATTTAACAATTTAACATCGCTACCAGTTGCATATTTGAGCCACACAAGCTTGGGTAGTCCTATATATAAGATTTCTACATTCATTATTTTCGATCTGTTATTTCGAGGTCTTATCTTTGAAGCTCATATTCGCATAGCACTTCCCGGTCCAAAGATCGAACCTGTGTTACATTCGTGAGAAGCGAGTGTGCTAACCACTGCGCTAATCGGACAGCCTGCATTTGTATGTTTTAACATTATTCTCTTCGTTAATGCAATTTACACTTTCTTTCAGCGCTTGATTCTGAGAAAGACATCTCAACGTTGCGTGTATGCGACCATAATTTCCTGTTTGGAGCTACATGTTGTAAGACTAATAATAAAACATAACATAAAGAAAGGAAGTTTTGTGGAAGCAAGTTACTGTAGCATCCGTGGTCCAGCGTCGGATTTGGAATCGATCGATACCGGGTTCGATACTCGGTCAGGCCACACATGTAGTGTCATTGAGCAAGACACCTGACACACATCGCTTAGTACTGGTTAACCACTTAGGTCGGCTAAGCTTGCCCAGGAAAACATGCCTACGTCTCCGCAAGGGGTTTGACATTAATGGAACATACATACATACCGGATGCTAAGTAAGAATGGCAATACGTCGTTTAATGAATAGATCGCCACATACAACATTAGTATAAAAACCAGGATACGCGCACTTTAAAGCAATAGAATCAATGTATTCAAATATAGTAATACCTGTACCTAAGTAATCGACGATGTCGGAAGGAATTACATCATATTTCAGTACGGCATAATACGTACGCTGTGTACGATACACTAAAGGGAACAGACAACTTAATTATCGTACTAAACAATTGATCATTCAAAGCATTAATGTTTAATGCAGTCAAACATGTGTTAGTGGTTTAAGTTTAAGCTTTATTTATTTTACAACGACTGCAAAGCAAGTTTTAACAACTTATATTAATCACTCTCGTTGGCGCGGATGAAAGTGTAAATGTGGTCATTCGTGTGGGAGGAAACCGCAGTACCCGGAGAAAATCCACCTGTCGGATCTTGCGATCACCGTACCATCTCACCTGTGTTAGTGGTAACCTCCATTAAGCAGCTAACCTGTATTAATCAGCCAGTTTCCAGATTTCCAATATGTTGTTTTATTGTACATTTGTCTATTAAGCAGTCAGTTTCTGTGTTTCCAGTGTATGGCTGCTTAGCTATGACTACATGTTCAGCTTCTCAGAGTTACTATTAGTAGTGATGCACCTGTTGTCAGTTTACAAACACTATCAATATCACAGGATGGAGTCAACATGCCAAACAGATGAACACCTTAATTTATATCAACAAAGTGACAACACTTCCAATATAGTCGGACATGTTGATACACATCCCGAACAACAGGTTAAGACAATTTCACATAAGATACATAAATGTGACGTCTGTAACAAGATGTTTACTACTGCGACCCATCTGCGGACACACATGCTGTTACATACAAGAGAACGTCCGTATAAATGTGACGTCTGTAAGAAGGCGTTTATTACTAGTGGTGTGCTGCGGACACACATGCTGTTACATACAGGAGAACATCCGTATAAATGTGACGTCTGTAAGAAGGCGTTTACTACTAGTGGTGTGCTGCGGACACACATGCTGTTACATACAGGAGAACGTACGTATAAATGTGATGTCTGTAAGAAGGCGTTTACTACTAGTGGTGGGCTTCGAATACACATGCTTATACATACAGGAGAACGTCCGTATGAATGTGACATTTGCAAAAAGACTTTTATTACTGGCAGCAGGCTTCGAGCACATGTTCTTTCCCATACAGACCAACGTCCTCATGAATGTTACTTCTGCAAAAAGTCATTTAATTACGGCAGCCACCTGCGCAGGCATCAGCGTATACATACTGGAGAGCGGCCTCACAAATGCGACATCTGCAAAAAGACGTTTATTGACAGCAGCACTCTTCACACACATATGCCTATCCATACAGGAGAGCGAGCTCACGAATGCGGCATCTGCCAGCGTACTTTTAGCGATAAGCGTGCGCTTCATAATCATATGCTCATACATACTGATGAACGTCCGCACAAATGCGATGTTTGTCAAAGGTCATTTAGGTGCAAGAATAGTCTGTTGAGACACCAGCTTATACATACAGGAGAGATACCTCATGAATGCGACATTTGCAACAAGACGTATTCCAGTAAAGGCACTCTTCGAGAGCACATGCTTATACATACAGGAGATCGTCCTCATGAGTGCAACTTCTGCCAGAAGACATTTCAGTACGTCAGCTCTCTGCGTAGGCACCAGCGTGTACACACTGGGGAGCGCCCTCATCAATGTGACATATGCCAACAGAAGTTTAGCCAAGCTAGTAATCTACGAGTTCATCTGCTTGTCCACGGACCACAACCTCATGGAAACATCGTCAGCCATTGAGATGAGAGACATTTGTCAGTTACTGACTCTGAACTTCCAGAATGTCTATGTTGGTAACGCCCCCTGGCTATTGACTGTACATCGATTTGGTAGTATGTACGGTATGGAACGTGTACAGTATAAAGGATTCTGTACGGTATGGAACGTGTACAGTATAAAATAGTATGTACGGTATGGAACGTGTACAGTATAAAGGATTCTGTACGGTATGGAACGTGTACAGTATAAAGGATTTTGTACGGTATGGAACGTGTACAGTATAAAGGATTCTGTACGGTATGGAACGTGTACAGTATAAAGGATTCTGTACGGTATGGAACTTGTACAGCATTAACGATTGTGTACGGTATGGAACGTGTACAGTATAAAGGATTATGTACGGTATGGAACGTGTACAGTATAAAGGATTGTGTACGGTATGGAACGTGTACAGTATAATGGATTGTGTACAGTATGGAACGTGTAAATTATAAAGGATTCTGTACGGTATGGAACGTGTACAGTATAAAGGATTTGTACAGTATGGAACGTGTACAGTATAAAGGATTATGTACGGTATGGAATGTGTACAGTATAAAGGATTGTGTACGGTATGGAACGTGTACAGTATAAAGGATGTGTACAGTATGGAACGTGTACAGTATAAAGGATTGTGTACGGTATGGAACGTGTACAGTATAAAGGATTCTGTACGGTATGGAACGTGTACAGTATAATGGATTATGTACGGTATGGAACGTGTACAGTATACAGGATTCTGTACGGTATGGAACGTGTACAATATAAAGGATTCTGTACGGTATGGAACGTGTACAGTATAATGGATTATGTACGGTATGGAACGTGTACAGTATACAGGATTCTGTGCAGTATGGAACGTGTACAGTAAAAAGGATTCTGTACGGTATGGAACGTGTACAGTATAATGGATTATGTACGGTATGGAACGTGTACAGTATACAGGATTCTGTACGGTATGGAACGTGTACAGTATAAAGGATTCTATACGGTATGGAAATGTTGACCAGTCAAAAAGACAACTTGTTTTATAATTTGTAGTTATAATATTAGTTGAATGTTCGTTGTCTGCGTTATATCGACATATGAAATGTTGGTTGTTTTACGCATAATTCATGTTCATACCTTGATGAAACGCATGTTGTGCATGTACATGTATAAAACATGATTGTAACGTCTAATAAAGACACATACGTACATGCTGTCTGTTATCACCTCTCGTTCAGTTTCGTCCGATTAGGTGCGCAGGGCTCGACAAATCCACTCGTCCGCTCGTATTTACGAGTGACTTTTCGATCTGGACGAGTAGAAATTCCAAGTCGCTTGCCCAGTCGGACGAGTGAAAATTTCAGCTAAATATCCAATGTTCGTAGGAACAAATTAAAATAATATCCGTTTTACTTTCTTCGGAATGATTACCAGGCGTGATAATGGGAAATCACCGAGGATATTTTAATCTAGCTGAGTTTGAGAAAGTTCTGAAAGGAATATTCCAGCTGTACTACTATTCCCCTAAACGTAGACGAGAACTGTATGAGATTGCTGTGTCGCTGGACAGGAACTGAAACACTATGGCGGTGTACAGCAGATACGATGGGTTGCCAGACAGAATCGGGCCCTGAATGCGTTACTAGACAACTATGACATCACCATGACACACCTCCAGGAAATAATATCGGCGGGTAATTCTGACTCATCCAACAAAGCTAAGAACTACATGAATGAAATGAAAACCGAACGATTCCTGACATTTCTGCATTTCATGATTGACTGGACCAATGTACTTGCAGAGGTGTCCGTACTGTTCCAGGAGAGAAAAAGTCTCATATGTGAAGTTGCGAAGAGGGTACGTGAACTACAAGAGAAAGTCAGCAACATGAAAGTTAGAAGGGGGAAAGCTTAATATAATTTCTTATATATAAATTTATATAAGTTGAAATAACTTGTTTCGCAATCGAGCTAAAATAAATTTGTATAAACTAAGGGGGAAAGCTCTGCGAAAGTTCCTGTCTGATAGTGAAGATTTATGGTTTATACAAATTTATTTTAGCTCGATTGCGAAACAAGTTATTTCAACTTATATAAATCACTCTTGAGACCTCATTCCTGATGGAATCCATCGCCACGAGGGAGAGAGAAGAGACAACGTGGAATTTAAATGCCTTGCCTAAGGGCACAATCGTAATGGCTCCAGTGGGGTTCGAACTCCGGACCTTTCGCACCTGAAGCGAACGCGCATCCACTGCGCTATCACGACGATAGTGAAGATGGAGAGTTCAGGGAAAAACCGATGACTCACAAACAAGCCACAGCACGACATATCAGGTAGAATCAAAGCAGACCTCAACAAACTTCTGACTGCTGCGAAGAACGATTTGTGAAGCATCTAGAAGGTGAACCACACTCGTTGTTCAGCGTATTTGACTTCCATATATGGCCGAACAAGGACAGCGACAAGGATGGGTTCAGGGCGTTTGGTGATGACAACATTGAAACACTGTTCACAATGTATGCGCCGTTGCTGACTGATGCTGAAAAAGAGGAGGGGCCAGACGAGTGGCTGGACTTGAAAATGTACATTTCCAGAAACGTAGAGATCAGTTGTTGATGCCTATGAAAATATTTTGGCGAACCAGGACGTGGAGCATCTGAAGAACATACTCCCTCTGGTACAGATACTGTTGACAATTTCCCCAACGACCGCAGAGTGCGAACGGGGCTTCAGTAAGATGAACCAGATCAAAACGGACACCAGAACGTCACTCAAGCAGAGCACTGTCTCCAGTCTGATGCGTATCAACCTCGATGGACTAGCTCTCAAGGACTACAACCCAACTAAAATTATTGTGAACTGGTTGAATGCTGGGATGGGAAGCAGGCACACAAGAGGGCATGTGTGTCCAGATCCGAGGAAACGGACAATTCATAGTGATAATACTAGCCCAGATAATGAGCCAGCGGTAGCGGGAACAAGTGTTGACTGAATTGAAAATCCCACTAGGTTCGAGTCTGCACAACGGTTAGCTCTCTATCTGTGACTGAAGCTTACTGAATGTCTTATCAGTTATCGTAACCCCGTGGCTAAGCTCAGACATGATGTAGCTAATTGATATGATTGAGAGTTGGAGGCTCAGTTTGAGATATGTGCAAGGCTGTACACCAATGTTGTGACCAACACGGTTACCTGAATGTGACGTGTAATAATAATTGTATGATGCGTGCATTACTACTTGTATCCTCAACAGGCGAGTTGATTACAAGTCTTAATTTTGTTTCTGAATACAAATGTGTATAAACCACACGAATATAAACCATGCTAGTTTGTGTACTTTGATCAAAATTCTAAATACATGTAGTGACATAATTGCACTTATTAATAAATTAAAGGGCAATGCTGACGATTTTTAAATTTTCCTAAAATACATGGGACGAGTGGTGGTCCAAGCTGGACGAGTTGAAATGTGGCATCACTCGCCCAGTAGGACGAGTAAGAAATTAAAAAGTTGTCGAGGCCTGGTGCGTGTTCTCTGTTTAACCGTTAATTACGTTATGTATTGCAACCTAACATTATGTGCTTCAGCTTCTTGTATGTATTCACGTTCGCTGTTCGGTTGTACGTTGTGCTTACAAACTTATTGTCTTGGCAGAGCCAAGGGACTTACGTCCTATGTGATGTTCTGGCTCCTTGCACGTCTGGTTAACTGGAAGTACGTTAATTGACCAGTCGTCCGGGGCCTTCACGCTATAGGCCCTGTTGATTACCGTTCGCTGATGTTTAGCGGGTGAGTTATAGTTCCGATATCACGATGCAGCTATGTAGGTTCGTTTCGTGTTCGTATTTTTGTCCAAACTCCATTCAGTTATAGTCAGCACTGGTTATGGCGATATCTGGTTGATATGTAACAGTGTTAACACGTAATTTTTATATCTGTAAATATACAAATCAGATATCTCCATAAATTTTTATGACCCTACCCACCAACCCCACTAAGACTTACCATGCAGGGTTCATTCTAGGTCAGCATTTTTGGGAGAAGTGAGAAAGCGCGTGATCGCTTCCTTAAATGGTGTTCTTTAATATACTTCTGCAAAATAGGGTTAAAATGTACAGTACAACCATTAAATACAGCATTTGAATAGAAGGAGTGCTTTATAATGGGCCAGTGTATCTTACTAGACAACATTTTGTTTGAAAATCATAAAAACCAAAAAAGAAAATTTTAACATTTTTTTAGGAGGGCGAAGTCAGGGTCTCTAGGGCGACTATTTCGCCCTCTAGAATGATCCCTGCCATGTCTTAGACATGACCCTCGAAAGAGGAAGTGATCTTGGTCCGACAAGCGCTTGCTTGTAGTTCCGGTCACATGTTGTTTAATAATGGCGGCCAATGGAACGGGGAAAACAAATTGCTATCTGACTGATAGGGTGTTTTTTTTTTAGCAAATTGTCGGTACATCTGTTGGGCAAGGAAGATGCTAGCACTGGTTATGGCGATATCGGATTTGTATATTTACAGATATAACAATTACATTATTATTGTTGCATGAGACATACAATCTCTCCTCTCTTATCTTCTTATCACCTTTTCATTTTCCTTCTTTTCTCTCGCCCTCTCTCTCTCACTCACTCGCTCTCTCACTCACTCGCTCTCTCACTCACTCGCTCTCTCTCTCAATCACTCGCTCTCTCACTCACTCTCTCACTCACTCGCTCTCTCACTCACTCGCTCTCTCACTCACTCGCTCTCTCACTCACTCGCTCTCTCACTCACTCGCTCTCTCTCACTCACTCGCTCTCTCACTCATCGCTCTCTCTCACTCACTCGCTCTCTCACTCACTCACTCGCTCTCTCACTCACTCACTCGCTCTCTCACTCACTCACTCGCTCCTCTCTCTCACTCGCTCTCTCACTCACTCGCTCTCTCACTCACTCGCTCTCTCTCACTCACTCGCTCTCTCTCTCACTCACTCGCTCTCCTCTCACTCGCTCTCTCACTCACTCACTCGCTCTCTCTCGCTCTCTCACTCACTCACTCGCTCTCTCACTCACTCGCTCTCTCTCTCACTCGCTCTCTCACTCACTCACTCGCTCACTCACTCGCTCTCTCTCTCACTCACTCGCTCTCTCTCTCACTCGCTCTCTCTCACTCACTCGCTCTCTCTCTCTCTCTCACTCGCTCTCTCACTCACTCACTCGCTCTCTCACTCACTCGCTCTCTCTCTCACTCACTCACTCGCTCTCTCACTCACTCGCTCTCTCTCTCACTCACTCGCTCTCTCTCTCACTCACTCGCTCTCTCACTCACTCGCTCTCTCTCACTCACTCGCTCTCTCTCTCACTCACTCGCTCTCTCACTCACTCGCTCACTCACTCGCTCTCTCTCACTCACTCGCTCTCTCACTCACTCACTCGCTCTCTCACTCACTCGCTCTCTCTCTCACTCGCTCTCTCACTCACTCACTCGCTCTCTCTCTCACTCGCTCTCTCACTCACTCACTCGCTCTCTCACTCACTCGCTCTCTCACTCACTCGCTCTCTCACTCGCTCTCTCACTCGCTCTCTCACTCACTCGCTCTCTCTCTCACTCATCTCTCACTCACTCGCTCTCTCACTCACTCTCTCTCACTCACTCACTCGCTCTCTCACAATCTATTATAGTATGATATTCTTTATTAAAATATGTTTAAACTAATTATTCGTTGTGAACTATATGTCTATCTCGCAGTGGAACTATATGTCTATCTCGCAGTGGAACTATATGTCTATCTCGCAGTGGAACTATATATCTATCTCGCAGTGGAACTATATGTCTATCTCGCAGTGGAACTATATATCTATCTCGCAGTGGAACTATATATCTATCTCGCAGTGGAACTATATGTCTATCTCGCAGTGGAACTATATATCTATCTCGCAGTGGAACTATATATCTATCTCGCAGTGGAACTATATATCTATCTCGCAGTGGAACTATATATCTATCTCGCAGTGGAACTATATATCTATCTCGCAGTGGAACTATATATCTATCTCGCAGTGGAACTATATGTCTATCTCGCAGTGGAACTATATATCTATCTCGCAGTGGAACTATATATCTATCTCGCAGTGGAACTATATATCTATCTCGCAGTGGAACTATATGTCTATCTCGCAGTGGAACTATATATCTATCTCGCAGTGGAACTATATATCTATCTCGCAGTGGAACTATATATCTATCTCGCAGTGGAACTATATATCTATCTCGCAGTGGAACTATATGTCTATCTCGCAGTGGAACTATATATCTATCTCGCAGTGGAACTATATATCTATCTCGCAGTGGAACTATATATCTATCTCGCAGTGGAACTATATATCTATCTCGCAGTGGAACTATATATCTATCTCGCAGTGGAACTATATATCTATCTCGCAGTGGAACTATATATCTATCTCGCAGTGGAAACTATATATCTATCTCGCAGTGGAACTATATATCTATCTCGCAGTGGAACTATATATCTATCTCGCAGTGGAACTATATATCTATCTCGCAGTGGAACTATATATCTATCTCGCAGTGGAACTATATATCTATCTCGCAGTGGAACTATATATCTATCTCGCAGTGGAACTATATATCTATCTCGCAGTGGAACTATATATCTATCTCGCAGTGGAACTATATATCTATCTCGCAGTGGAACTATATATCTATCTCGCAGTGGAACTATATATCTATCTCGCAGTGGAACTATATATCTATCTCGCAGTGGAACTATATATCTATCTCGCAGTGGAACTATATATCTATCTCGCAGTGGAACTATATATCTATCTCGCAGTGGAACTATATATCTATCTCGCAGTGGAACTATATATATATCTCGCAGTGGAACTATATATCTATCTCGCAGTGGAACTATATATCTATCTCGCAGTGGAACTATATATCTATCTCGCAGTGGAACTATATATCTATCTCGCAGTGGAACTATATATCTATCTCGCAGTGGAACTATATATCTATCTCGCAGTGGAACTATATATCTATCTCGCAGTGGAACTATATATCTATCTCGCAGTGGAACTATATATCTATCTCGCAGTGGAACTATATATCTATCTCGCAGTGGAACTATATATCTATCTCGCAGTGGAACTATATATCTATCTCGCAGTGGAACTATATATCTATCTCGCAGTGGAACTATATATCTATCTCGCAGTGGAACTATATATCTATCTCGCAGTGGAACTATATATCTATCTCGCAGTGGAACTATATATCTATCTCGCAGTGGAACTATATATCTATCTCGCAGTGGAACTATATATCTATCTCGCAGTGGAACTATATATCTATCTCGCAGTGGAACTATATATCTATCTCGCAGTGGAACTATATATCTATCTCGCAGTGGAACTATATATCTATCTCGCAGTGGAACTATATATCTATCTCGCAGTGGAACTATATATCTATCTCGCAGTGGAACTATATATCTATCTCGCAGTGGAACTATATATCTATCTCGCAGTGGAACTATATATCTATCTCGCAGTGGAACTATATATCTATCTCGCAGTGGAACTATATATCTATATCGCAGTGGAACTATATATCTATCTCGCAGTGGAACTATATATCTATATCGCAGTGGAACTATATATCTATCTCGCAGTGGAACTATATATCTATCTCGCAGTGGAACTATATATCTATCTCGCAGTGGAACTATATATCTATCTCGCAGTGGAACTATATATCTATCTCGCAGTGGAACTATATGTCTATCTCGCAGTGGAACTATATATCTATCTCGCAGTGGAACTATATATCTATCTCGCAGTGGAACTATATATCTATCTCGCAGTGGAACTATATATCTATCTCGCAGTGGAACTATATATCTATCTCGCAGTGGAACTATATATCTATCTCGCAGTGGAACTAATATCTATCTCGCAGTGGAACTATATATCTATCTCAGTGGAATAACTACCCAGAACTATATATCATCTCCAGTGGAACTATATATATCTTGCAGTGGAACTATATATCTATCTCGCAGTGGACTAATATCTATCTCGCAGTGAACTATATATCTATCTCGCAGTGGAACTATATATCTATCTCGCAGTGGAACTATATATCTATCTCGCAGTGGAACTATATATCTATCTCGCAGTGGAACTATATATCTATCTCGCAGTGGAACTATATATCTATCTTGCAGTGGAACATATATCTATCTCGCAGTGGAACTATATATCTATCTCGCAGTGGAACTATATCTATCTCGCAGTGGAACTATATATCTATCTCGCAGTGGAACTATATATCTATCTCGCAGTGGAACTATATGTCTATCTCGCAGTGGAACTATATATCTATCTCGCAGTGGAACTATATATCTATCTCGCAGTGGAACTATATATCTATCTCGCAGTGGAACTATATATCTATCTCGCAGTGGAACTATATATCTATCTCGCAGTGGAACTATATATCTATCTTTCAATGGAACTATATATCTATCTCGCAGTGGAACTATATATCTATCTTGCAATGGAACTATATATCTATCTCGCAGTGGAACTATATATCTATCTTGCAATGGAACTATATGTCTATCTCGCAGTGGAACTATATATCTATCTTTCAATGGAACTATATATCTATCTCGCAGTGGAACTATATATCTATCTTGCAATGGAACTATATGTCTATCTCGCAGTGGAACTATATATCTATCTCGCAGTGGAACTATATATCTATCTCGCAGTGGAACTATATATCTATCTCGCAGTGGAACTATATATCTATCTCGCAGTGGAACTATATATCTATCTCGCAGTGGAACTATATATCTATCTCGCAGTGGAACTATATATCTATCTCGCAGTGGAACTATATATCTATCTCGCAGTGGATATCTCGCAGTGGAACTATATATCTATCTCGCAGTGGAACTATATATATATCTCGCAGTGGAACTATATCTATCTCGCAGTGGAACTATATATCTATCTCGCAGTGGAACTATATATCTATCTCGCAGTGGAACTATATATCTATCTCGCAGTGGAACTATATATCTATCTCGCAATGGAACTATATATCTATCTCGCAGTGGAACTATATATCTATCTCGCAGTGGAACTATATATCTATCTCGCAGTGGAACTATATATCTATCTCGCAGTGGAACTATATATCTATCTCGCAGTGGAACTATATATCTATCTCGCAGTGGAACTATATATCTATCTCGCAGTAGAACTATATATCTATCTCGCAGTGGAACTATATATCTATATCGCAGTGGAACTATATATCTATCTCGCAGTGGTGGAATATATATCTATCTCGCAGTGGAACTATATATCTATCTCGCAGTGGAACTATATATCTCGCATCTCGCAGTGGATCTATCTCGCTATATATCTATCTCGCAGTGGAACTATATATCTATCTCGCAGTGGAACTATATATCTATCTCGCAGTGGAACTATATATCTATCTCGCGCAGTGGAACTATATATCTATCTCGCAGTGGAACTATATCTATCTGCAGTGGAACTATATCTATCTCGCAGTGAACTATATCTATCTCGCAGTGGAACTATATATCTATCTCGCAGTGGAACTATATATCTATCTCGCAGTGGAACTATATATCTATCTCGCAGTGGAACTATATATCTATCTCTCAATGGAACTATATATCTATCTCGCAGTGGAACTATATATCTATCTCGCAATGGAACTATATATCTATCTCGCAGTGGAACTATATATCTATCTTGCAATGGAACTATATGTCTATCTCGCAGTGGAACTATATATCTATCTTTCAATGGAACTATAGTCTATCTCGCAGTGGAACTATATATCTATCTTTCAATGGAACTATATATCTATCTCGCAGTGGAACTATATATCTATCTTGCAATGGAACTATATGTCTATCTCGCAGTGGAACTATATATCTATCTTGCAGTGGAACTATATATCTATCTCGCAGTGGAACTATATATCTATCTCGCAGTGGAACTATATCTATCTCGCAGTGGAACTATATATCTATCTCGCAGTGGAACTATATATCTATCTCGCAGTGGAACTATATATCTATTTCAATGGAACTATATATCTATCTCGCAGTGGAACTATATATCTATCTTGCAATGGAACTATATGTCTATCTCGCAGTGGAACTATATATCTATCTTTCAATGGAACTATATATCTATCTCGCAGTGGAACTATATATCTATCTTGCACTGGAACTATATGTCTATCTCGCAGTGGAACTATATATCTATCTTGCAGTGGAACTATATATCTATCTCGCAGTGGAACTATATGTCTATCTCTCAGTGGAACTATATGTCTATCTCGCAGTGGAACTATATATCTATCTCGCAGTGGAACTATATATCTATCTCGCAGTGGAACTATATATCTATCTCGCAGTGGAACTATATATCTATCTCGCAGTGGAACTATATATCTATCTCGCAGGTGGAACTATATATCTATCTCGCAGTGGAACTATCACCAAATCTATCTCGCAGTGGAACTATATATCTATCTCGCAGTGGAACTATATATCTATCTCTCAGTGGAACTATATATCTATCTCGCAGTGGATCTATCTCGCAGTGGAACTATATATCTATCTCGCAGTGGAACTATATATCTATCTCGCAGTGGAAATATCCATATATATTGGAACTATATATCTATCTCGCAGTGAACTATATATCTATCTCGCAGTGGAACTATATATCTATCTCGCAAACAAGTGGAACTATATATCTATCTCGCAGTGGAACTATATATCTATCTCGCAGTGGAACTATATATCTATCTCGCAATGGAACTATATATCTATCTCGCAGTGGATATCTCGCAGTGGAACTATATATCTATCTCGCAGTGGAACTATATATCTATATCGCAGTGGAACTATATCTATATCGCAGTGGAACTATATATCTATCTCGCAGTGGAACTATATATCTATATCGCAGTGGAACTATATATCTATATCGCAGTGGAACTATATATCTATCTCGCAGTGGAACTATATATCTATCTCTCAGTGGAACTATATATCTATCTCGCAGTGGAACTATATATCTATCTCGCAGTGGAACTATATATCTATCTCGCAGTGGAACTATATATCTATCTCGCAGTGGAACTATATATCTATCTCGCAGTGGAACTATATATCTATCTCGCAGTAGAACTATATATCTATCTCGCAGTGGAACTATATATCTATCTCGCAGTGGAACTATATATCTATCTCGCAGTGGTGGAATATATATCTATCTCGCAGTGGAACTATATATCTATCTCGCAGTGGAACTATATATCTCGCATCTCGCAGTGGATCTATCTCGCTATATATCTATCTCGCAGTGGAACTATATATCTATCTCGCAGTGGAACTATATATCTATCTCGCAGTGGAACTATATATCTATCTCCGCAGTGGAACTAAACACCCAAACAACACCAAACAATCTATCTCGCAGTGAACTATATCTATCTCGCAGTGGAACTATATATCTATCTCGCAGTGGAACTATATATCTATCTCGCAGTGGAACTATATATCTATCTCGCAGTGGAACTATATATCTATCTCGCAGTGGAACTATATATCTATCTCGCAGTGGAACTATATGTCTATCTCGCAGTGGAACTATATATCTATCTCGCAGTGGAACTATATATCTATCTTGCAGTGGAACTATATATCTATCTTTCAATGGATCTATATATCTATATCGCAGTGGAACTATATATCTATATCGCAGTGGAACTATATATCTATCTCGCAGTGGAACTATATATCTATCTCGCAATGGAACTATATATCTATCTCGCAGTGGAACTATATATCTATATCGCAGTGGAACTATATATCTATCTCGCAGTGGAACTATATATCTATCTCGCAGTGGAACTATATATCTATCTCGCAGTGGAACTATATATCTATCTCGCAGTGGAACTATATATCTATCTCGCAATGGAACTATATATCTATCTCGCAGTGGAACTATATATCTATATCGCAGTGGAACTATATTTCTATCTCGCAGTGGAACTATATATCTATATCGCAGTGGAACTATATATCTATATCGCAGTGGAACTATATATCTATCTCGCAGTGGAACTATATATCTATATCGCAGTGGAACTATATATCTATATCGCAGTGGAACTATATATCTATCTCGCAGTGGAACTATATGTCTATCTCTCAGTGGAACTATATGTCTATCTCGCAGTGGAACTATATATCTATCTCGCAGTGGAACTATATATCTATCTCGCAGTGGAACTATATATCTATCTCGCAGTGGAACTATATATCTATCTCGCAGTGGAACTATATATCTATCTCGCAGTGGAACTATATATCTATCTCGCAGTGGAACTATATATCTATCTCGCAGTGGAACTATATATCTATCTCGCATCTATCTCGCAGTGGAACTATATATCTATCTCAATGGAACTATATATCTATCTCGCAGTGGAACTATATATCTATCTCGCAGTGGAACTATATATCTATCTCGCAGTGGAACTATATATCTATCTTGCAATGGAACTATATATCTATCTCGCAGTGGAACTATATATCTATCTCGCAGTGGAACTATATATCTATCTCGCAGTGGAACTATATATCTATCTTATCTCGCAATGGAACTATATATCTATCTCGCAGTGGAACTATATATCTATCTCGCAGTGGAACTATATATCTATCTCGCAGTGGAACTATATATCTATCTCGCAGTGGAACTATATATCTATCTCGCAGTGGAACTATATATCTATCTCGCAGTGGAACTATATATCTATCTCGCAGTGGAACTATATATCTATCTCGCAGTGGAACTATATATCTATCTCGCAGTGGAACTATATATCTATCTCGCAGTGGAACTATATATCTATCTCGCAGTGGAACTATATATCTATCTCGCAGTGGAACTATATATCTATCTCGCAGTGGAACTATATATCTATCTCGCAGTGGAACTATATATCTATCTCGCAGTGGAACTATATATCTATCTCGCAGTGGAACTATATATCTATCTCGCAGTGGAACTATATATCTATCTCGCAGTGGAACTATATATCTATCTCGCAGTGGAACTATATATCTATCTCGCAGTGGAACTATATATCTATCTCGCAGTGGAACTATATATCTATCTCGCAGTGGAACTATATATCTATCTCGCAGTGGAACTATATATCTATCTCGCAGTGGAACTATATATCTATCTCGCAGTGGAACTATATATCTATCTTTCAATGGAACTATATATCTATCTCGCAGTGGAACTATATATCTATCTTGCAATGGAACTATATATCTATCTCGCAGTGGAACTATATATCTATCTCTCAATGGAACTATATATCTATCTCGCAGTGGAACTATATATCTATCTCGCAATGGAACTATATATCTATCTCGCAGTGGAACTATATATCTATCTCGCAGTGGAACTATATATCTATATCGCAGTGGAACTATATATCTATCTCTCAGTGGAACTATATATCTATCTCGCAGTGGAACTATATATCTATATCGCAGTGGAACTATATATCTATCTCGCAGTGGAACTATATATCTATCTCGCAGTGGAACTATATATCTATCTCGCAGTGGAACTATATATCTATCTCGCAGTGGAACTATATATCTATCTCGCAGTGGAACTATATGTCTATCTCGCAGTGGAACTATATATCTATCTCGCAGTGGAACTATATATCTATCTCGCAGTGGAACTATATGTCTATCTCGCAGTGGAACTATATATCTATCTCGCAGTGGAACTATATATCTATCTTGCAGTGGAACTATATATCTATCTTTCAATGGAACTATATATCTATATCGCAGTGGAACTATATATCTATATCGCAGTGGAACTATATATCTATCTCGCAGTGGAACTATATATCTATCTCGCAATGGAACTATATATCTATCTCGCAGTGGAACTATATATCTATATCGCAGTGGAACTATATATCTATCTCGCAGTGGAACTATATATCTATCTCGCAGTGGAACTATATATCTATCTCGCAGTGGAACTATATATCTATCTCGCAGTGGAACTATATATCTATCTCGCAATGGAACTATATATCTATCTCGCAGTGGAACTATATATCTATATCGCAGTGGAACTATATATCTATCTCGCAGTGGAACTATATATCTATATCGCAGTGGAACTATATATCTATATCGCAGTGGAACTATATATCTATCTCGCAGTAGAACTATATATCTATATCGCAGTGGAACTATATATCTATATCGCAGTGGAACTATATATCTATCTTTCAATGGAACTGTATATCTATATTGCAGTGGAACTATATATCTATCTCGCAGTGGAACTATATATCTATCTCGCAGTGGAACTATATATCTATCTCGCAGTGGAACTATATATCTATCTCGCAGTGGAACTATATATCTATCTCGCAGTGGAACTATATGTCTATCTCGCAGTGGAACTATATATCTATCTCGCAGTGGACTATATATCTATCTCGCAGTGGAACTATATATCTATCTCGCAGTGGAACTATATATCTATATCGCAGTGGAACTATATATCTATATCGCAGTGGATCTATCTCGCAGTGGAACTATATATCTATCTCGCAATGGAACTATATATCTATCCGCAGTGGAAATATACTATATAGTGGAACTATATATCTATCTCGCAGTGGAACTATATATCTATCTCGCAGTGGAACTATATATCTATCTCGCAGTGGAACATGGAACTATATATCTATCTCGCAGTGGAACTATATATCTATATCGCAGTGGAACTATATATCTATCTCGCAGTGGAACTATATATCTATATCGCAGTGGATATCTCGCAGTGGAACTATATATCTATCTTGCAATGGAACTATATATCTATCTCGCAGTGGAACTATATATCTATATCGCAGTGGAACTATATATCTATCTCGCAGTGGAACTATATATCTATATCGCAGTGGAACTATATATCTATCTCTCAATGGAACTATATATCTATCTCGCAATGGAACTATATATCTATCTCGCAGTGGAACTATATATCTATATCGCAGTGGAACTATATATCTATCTCGCAGTGGAACTATATATCTATATCGCAGTGGAACTATATATCTATCTCTCAATGGAACTATATATCTATCTCGCAATGGAACTATATATCTATCTCGCAGTAGAACTATATATCTATATCGCAGTGGAACTATATATCTATCTCGCAGTGGAACTATATATCTATATCGCAGTGGAATATATATCTATCTCTCAATGGAACTATATATCTATCTCGCAATGGAACTAAACCCACCCAACACCCTATATATCTATCTCGCAGTGGAACTATATATCTATATCGCAGTGGAACTATATATCTATATCGCAGTGGAACTATATATCTATCTCCTCAATGGAACTATATATCTATCTCGCAGTGGAACTATATCTATCTGCAGTGGAACTATATCTATCTCGCAGTGAACTATATCTATCTCGCAGTGGAACTATATATCTATCTCGCAGTGGAACTATATATCTATATCGCAGTGGAACTATATATCTATCTCGCAGTGGAACTATATATCTATCTCGCAGTGGAACTATATATCTATCTCGCAGTGGAACTATATATCTATCTCGCAATGGAACTATATATCTATCTCGCAGTGGAACTATATATCTATATCGCAGTGGAACTATATATCTATCTCGCAGTGGAACTATATATCTATATCGCAGTGGAACTATATATCTATATCGCAGTGGAACTATATATCTATCTCGCAGTGGAACTATATATCTATATCGCAGTGGAACTATATATCTATCTTTCAATGGAACTATATATCTATCTTGCAATGGAATTATATATCTATCTCGCAGTGGAACTATATATCTATATTGCAGTGGAACTATATATCTATCTCGCAGTGGAACTATATATCTATATCGCAGTGGAACTATATATCTATCTTTCAATGGAACTATATATCTATCTTTCAATGGATCTATATATCTATATCGCAGTGGAACTATATATCTATATCGCAGTGGAACTATATATCTATCTCGCAGTGGAACTATATATCTATCTCGCAATGGAACTATATATCTATCTCGCAGTGGAACTATATATCTATATCGCAGTGGAACTATATATCTATCTCGCAGTGGAAAATATATCTATCTCGCAGTGGAACTATATATCTATCTCGCAGTGGAACTATATATCTATCTCGCAGTGGAACTATATGTCTATCTCGCAGTGGAACTATATATCTATCTCGCAGTGGAACTATATATCTATCTTGCAGTGGAACTATATATCTATCTTTCAATGGAACTATATATCTATATCGCAGTGGAACTATATATCTATATCGCAGTGGAACTATATATCTATCTCGCAGTGGAACTATATATCTATCTCGCAATGGAACTATATATCTATCTCGCAGTGGAACTATATATCTATATCGCAGTGGAACTATATATCTATCTCGCAGTGGAACTATATATCTATCTCGCAGTGGAACTATATATCTATCTCGCAGTGGAACTATATATCTATCTCGCAGTGGAACTATATATCTATCTCGCAGTGGAACTATATATCTATCTCGCAGTGGAACTATATATCTATATCGCAGTGGAACTATATATCTATCTCGCAGTGGAACTATATATCTATATCGCAGTGGAACTATATATCTATCTCGCAGTGGAACTATATATCTATCTCGCAGTGGAACTATATATCTATCTCGCAGTGGAACTATATATCTATCTCGCAGTGGAACTATATATCTATATCCAATGAACTATATATCTATATCGCAGTGGAACTATATATCTATCTCGCAGTGGAACTATATATCTATCTCGCAGTGGAACTATATATCTATCTCGCAGTGGAACTATATATATATATCGCAATGGAACTATATATCTATATCGCAGTGGAACTATATATCTATCTTTCAATGGAACTATATATCTATCTTGCAATGGAATTATATATCTATCTCGCAGTGGAACTATATATCTATATTGCAGTGGAACTATATATCTATCTCGCAGTGGAACTATATATCTATATCGCAGTGGAACTATATATCTATCTTTCAATGGAACTATATATCTATCTTGCAATGGAATTATATATCTATCTCGCAGTGGAACTATATATCTATATTGCAGTGGAACTATATATCTATCTCGCAGTGGAACTATATATCTATATCGCAGTGGAACTATATATCTATCTTTCAATGGAACTATATATCTATCTTGCAATGGAATTATATATCTATCTCGCAGTGGAACTATATATCTATATTGCAGTGGAACTATATATCTATCTCGCAGTGGAACTATATATCTATATCGCAGTGGAACTATATATCTATCTTTCAATGGAACTATATATCTATCTTGCAATGGAATTATATATCTATCTCGCAGTGGAACTATATATCTATATTGCAGTGGAACTATATATCTATATTGCAGTGGAACTATATATCTATCTTTCAATGGAACTATATATCTATCTTTCAATGGAACTATATATCTATCTTTCAATGGAACTATATATCCCAAATCTATCTCTCAATGGAACTATATATCTATCTCTCAATGGAACTATATATCTATCTCGCAGTGGAACTATATATCTATCTCGCAATGGATCTATCTCGCAGTGGAACTATATATCTATCTCGCAATGGAACTATATATCTATCTCGCAGTGGAAATATATCATATATAATGGAACTATATATCTATCTCGCAGTGGAACTATATATCTATCTCGCAGTGGAACTATATATCTATCTCGCAAACAAGTGGAACTATATATCTATATCGCAGTGGAACTATATATCTATCTCGCAATGGAACTATATATCTATCTCGCAGTGGAACTATATATCACCCAATATCTCGCAATGGAACTATATATCTATCTCGCAATGGAACTATATATATATCTCGCAATGGAACTATATATATCTCGCATTGGAACTATATATCTATCTCGCAGTGGAACTATATATCTATCTCGCAATGGAACTATATATCTATCTCGCAGTGGAACTATATATCTATCTCGCAGTGGAACTATATATCTATCTCTCAATGGAACTATATATCTATCTCGCAATGGAACTATATATCTATCTCGCAGTGGAACTATATATCTATCTCGCAGTGGAACTATATATCTATCTCGCAGTGGAACTATATATCTATCTCGCAGTGGAACTATATATCTATCTCGCAGTAGAACTATATATCTATCTCGCAGTGGAACTATATATCTATCTCGCAGTGGAACTATATATCTATCTCGCAGTGGTGGAATATATATCTATCTCGCAGTGGAACTATATATCTATCTCGCAGTGGAACTATATATCTCGCATCTCGCAGTGGATCTATCTCGCTATATATCTATCTCGCAGTGGAACTATATATCTATCTCGCAGTGGAACTATATATCTATCTCGCAGTGGAACTATATATCTATCTCGCGCAGTGGAACTATATATCTATCTCGCAGTGGAACTATATCTATCTGCAGTGGAACTATATCTATCTCGCAGTGAACTATATCTATCTCGCAGTGGAACTATATATCTATCTCGCAGTGGAACTATATATCTATCTCGCAGTGGAACTATATATCTATCTCGCAGTGGAACTATATATCTATCTCGCAGTGGAACTATATATCTATCTCGCAGTGGAACTATATATCTATCTCGCAGTGGTGGAACTATATATCTATCTCGCAGTGGAACTATATATCTATCTCGCAGTGGAACTATATCTATCTCGCAGTGGAACTATATATCTATCTCGCAGTGGAACTATATATCTATCTCGCAGTGGAACTATATATCTATCTCGCAGTGGAACTATATATCTATCTCGCAGTGGAACTATATATCTATCTCGCAGTGGAACTATATATCTATCTCGCAGTGGAACTATATATCTATCTCGCAGTGGAAAATATATCTATCTCGCAGTGGAACTATATATCTATCTTGCAGTGGAACTATATATCTATCTTGCAGTGGAACTATATATCTATCTTGCAGTGGAACTATATATCTATCTTGCAGTGGAACTATATATCTATCTTGCAATGGAACTACATATATATCTTGCAGTGGAACTATATGTCTATCTTGCAGTGGAACTATATATATATATTGCAGTGGAACTATATGTCTATCTTGCAATGGAAATATATATCTATATTGCAGTGGAACTATATGTCTATCTTGCAATGGAACTATATATCTATCTTGCAATGGATCTATATTGCAATGGAACTATATACCTATCTTGCAGTGGAACTATATATATATCTTGCAATGGAACTATATATCTATCTTGCAGTGGAACTATATATCTATATTACAATGGAACTATATATCTATCTTGCAGTGGAACTATATGTCTATCTTGCAGTGGAACTCTATGTCTATATTGCAGTGAAAATATATATCTATATTGCAGTGAAACTATATGTATATCGTACAGTGGCACTATATATCTATATTGCAGTGAAACTATATGTATATCTTGCAATGGAACTATATATATATCGTGCAGCGGAACTATATATATAGTTTGCAGTGAAACTGTATGTATATCTTGCAATGGAACTATATATCTATCTTGCAGTGGAGCTATATATCTATCGTGCAATGGAACTATATATCTATCTTGCAGTGGAACTATATGTATATCTTGCATTGGAACTATATGTATATCTTGCAGTGGAACTATATATCTATCTTGCAGTGGTACTATATATATATCTTGCATTGAAACTATGTGTCTACCTTGCAGTGTAACTATATATATATATCTTGCATTGAAACTATGTGTCTACCTTGCCGTGTAACTATATATCTATCTTGCAGTGGAACTATATATCTATCTTGCAGTGGAACTATGTGTCTATCTTGCATTGAAATTATTTATCAAACTTGCAATCTAACTATATATTGTTAGTGCAGTGGAGCTATATGTCTGACTTGCAGAGGAACTATATAATAGTATATATATCTTGCTTTGATTTCAAGCTACAGGCATGCACAGTTTACCATTGGAGTGGACGCTACAGGCATGCATAGTTTACCATGGAAGTGGACGCTACATACATGCACAGTTTACCATACAAGTGAATGGAAGTGGACGCTACATGCATGCACAGTTTACCATACACGTGAATGGAAGTGGACGCTACAGGCATGCAGTTTACCATGGGAGTGGACTCTACAGACATGCACAGTTTACCATACAAGTGAATGGAAGTGGACGCTACAGGCATGCAGTTTACCATGGGAATGGATTCTACAGACATGCACAGTTTACCATACAAGTAAATGGAAGTGGGCGCTACAGGCATGCACAGTTTACCATAAATGTGAATGGTAGTTGACGCTATAGACATGCACAGTTTACCATACACGTGAATGGAAGTGGACGCTACAGGCATGCACAGTTTACCATACAAGTGAATGGCAGTGGACGCTACATGCATGCACAATTTACCATACACGTGAATGGGAAGTGGACGCTACAGGCATGCAGTTTACCATGGGAGTGGACGCTACAGACATGCACAGTTTACCATACACGTGCATGGGAATGGACGCTACAGGCATGCAGTTTACCATGGGAGTGGACGCTACAAACATGCACAGTTTACCATACACGTGAATGGAAGCGGACGCTACAGGCATGCACAGTTTACCATACACATGAATGGGAGTGGACGCTACATGCATGCACAGTTTACCATACACGTGAATGGGAGTGGATGCTACAGACATGCACAGTTTACCATACACGTGAATGGAAGCGGACGCTACAGGCATGCACAGTTTACCATACAAGTGAATGGAAGTGAACGCTACAGGCATGCACAGTTTACCATACACGTTAATGGGAGTGAATGCTACAGGCATGCACAGTTTACCATACACGTGCATGGAAGTGAACGCTACAGACATGCACAGTTTACCATACAAGTGAATGGGAGTGGACGCTACATGCATGCACAGTTTACCATACACGTGAATGGGAGTGGATGCTACAGACATGCACAGTTTACCATACACGTGAATGGAAGCGGACGCTACAGGCATGCACAGTTTACCATACAAGTGAATGGAAGTGAACGCTACAGGCATGCACAGTTTACCATACACGTTAATGGGAGTGAATGCTACAGGCATGCACAGTTTACCATACACGTGAATGGAAGTGAACGCTACAGACATGCACAGTTTACCATACAAGTGAATGGGAATGGACGCTACAGACATGCACAGTTTACCATACACATGAATGGAAGTGGACGCTACAGGCATACACAGTTTACCATACAAGTGAATGGCAGTGGACGCTACATGCATGCACAATTTACCATATACGTGAATGGGAGGTGGACGCTACAGGCATGCAGTTTACCATGGGAGTGGACGCTACAGACATGCACAGTTCACCATACACGTGCATGGGAATGGACGCTACAGGCATGCAGTTTACCATGGGAGTTGACGTCACAGACATGCACAGTTTACCATACACGTGAATGGAAACGGACGCTACAGGCATGCAGTTTACCATGGGAGTTGACGTTACAGACATGCACAGTTTACCATACACGTGAATGGAGGCGGACGCTACAGGCATGCACAGTTTACCATACAAGTGAATGGAAGTGGACGCTACAGGCATGCACAGTTTACCATACACGTTAATGGGAGTGAATGTTACAGGCATGCACAGTTTACCATACACGTTAATGGAAGTGATCCCTACAGACATGCACAGTTTACCATACAAGTGAATGGTAGTGGACGCTACAACATGCACAGTTTACCATACAAGTGAATGGGAGTGGACGCTACAGGCATGCACAGTTTTCCATACAAGAGAATGGGAGTGGACGCTACAGACATGCACAGTTTACCATACACGTGAATGGGAGTGGACGCTACAGGCATGCACAGTTTACCATACACGTGAATGGGAGTGGACGCTACAGGCATACACAGTTTACCATACAAGTGAATGGGAGTGGACGCTACAGGCATGCACGGTTTACCATACAAGTGAATGGAAGTGGACGCTACAGCCATGCACAGTTTACCATACAAGTGAATGGAAGTGGACGCTACATGCATGCACAGTTTACCATACACGTGAATGGAAGTGGACGCTACAGGCATGCAGTTTACCATGGGAGTGGACTCTACAGACATGCACAGTTTACCATACAAGTGAATGGAAGTGGACGCTACAGGCATGCAGTTTACCATGGAATGGATTCTACAGACATGCACAGTTTACCATACAAGTGAATGGAAGTGGGCGCTACAGGCATGCACAGTTTACCATACACGTGAATGGAAGTGGACGCTACAGACATGCACAGTTTACCATACACGTGAATGGAAGTGGACGCTACAGACATGCACAGTTTACCATACAAGTGAATGGAAGTGGACGCTACATGCATGCACAATTTACCATACACGTGAATGGGAAGTGGACGCTACAGGCATGCAGTTTACCATGGGAGTGGACGCTACAGACATGCACAGTTTACCATACACGTGAATGGGAGTGGACGCTACAGGCATCAACCAAACCAAGCACAGTTTACCATACAAGTGAATGGAAGTGGACGCTACAGGCATGCACAGTTTACCATACACGTGAATGGGAGTGGACGCTACATACATGCACAGTTTACCATACACGTGAATGGGAGTGGACGCTACAGACATGCACAGTTTACCATACACGTGAAGGAAGCGGACGCTACAGGCATGCACAGTTTACCATACAAGTGAATGGAAGTGAACGCTACAGGCATGCACAGTTTACCATACACGTTAATGGGAGTGAACGCTACAGGCATGCACAGTTTACCATACACGTGAATGGGAGTGGATGCTACAGGCATGCACAGTTTACCATACACGTGAATGGAAGTGAACGCTACAGACATGCACAGTTTAACATACAAGTGAATGGGAATGGACACTACAGGCATGCACAGTTTCCATACAATGAATGGCAGTGGACGCTACATGCATGCACAATTTACCATATACGTGAATGGGAGTGGACGCTACAGGCATGCAGTTTACCATGGGAGTGGACGCTACAGACATGCACAGTTTACCATACAAGTGAATGGGAGTGGACGCTACAGGCATGCACAGTTTACCATACAAGTGAATGGGAGTGGACGCTACAGACATGCACAGTTTACCATACAAGTGAATGGGAGTGGACGCTACAGACATGCACAGTTTACCATACACGTGAATGGGAGTGGACGCTACAGACATGCACAGTTTACCATACACGTGAATGGGAGTGGACGCTACAGGCATGCACAGTTTACCATACACGTGAATGGGAGTGGACGCTACAGGCATGCACAGTTTACCATACAAGTGAATGGAAGTGGACGCTACAGGCATGCACAGTTTACCATACACGTGAATGGGAGTGAATGCTACAGGCATGCACAGTTTACCATACACGTGAATGGTAGTGGACGCTACAGGCATGCACAGTTTACCATACACGTGAATGGAAGTGAACGCTACAGACATGCACAGTTTACCATACAAGTGAATGGGAGTGGACGCTACAGACATGCACAGTTTACCATACAAGTGAATGGGAGTGGACGCTACAGACATGCACATTTACCATACAAGTGAATGGGAGTGGACGCTACAGGCATGCACAGTTTACCATACAAGTGAATGGGAGTGGACGCTACAGACATGCACAGTTTACCATACACGTGAATGGGAGTGGACGCTACAGGCATGCACAGTTTACCATACACGTGAATGGGAGTGGACGCTACAGGCATACACAGTTTACCATACAAGTGAATGGGAGTGGACGCTACAGGCATGTACGGTTTACCATACAAGTGAATGGAAGTGGACGCTACAGCCATGCACAGTTTACCATACAAGTGAAAGGGAGTGGACGCTACATACATGCACAGTTTACCATATACGTGAATGGGAGTGGACGCTACAGGCATGCACAGTTTACCATACAAGTGAATGGGAGTGGACGCTACAGACATGCACAGTTTACCATACAAGTGAATGGGAGTGGACGCTACAGGCATGCACAGTTTACCATACACGTGAATGGGAGTGGACGCTACAGACATGCACAGTTTACCATACAAGTGAATGGGAGTGGACGCTACAGGCATGTACGGTTTACCATACAAGTGAATGGGAGTGGACGCTACAGCCATGCACAGTTTACCATACAAGTGAAAGGGTGGACGCTACATACATGCACAGTTTACCATATACGTGAATGGAGTGGACGCTACAGCATGCACAGTTTACCATACAAGTGAATGGGAGTGGACGCTACAGGCATGCACAGTTTACCATACAAGTGAATGGGAGTGGACGCTACAGGCATGCACAGTTTACCATACACGTGAATGGGAGTGGACGCTACAGGCATGCACAGTTTACCATACACGTGAATGGGAGTGGACGCTACAGACATGCACAGTTTACCATACAAGTGAATGGGAGTGGACGCTACAGGCATGCACAGTTTACCAAGTGAATGGGAGTGGACGCTACAGACATGCACAGTTTACCATACAAGTGAATGGGAGTGACGGACGCTACAGACATGCACAGTTTACCATACAAGTGAATGGGAGTGGACGCTACAGACATGCACAGTTTACCATACAAGTGAATGGGAGTGGACGCTACAGACATGCACAGTTTACCATACACGTGAATGGGAGTGGACGCTACAGACATGCACAGTTTACCATACACGTGAATGGGAGTGGACGCTACAGACATGCACAGTTTACCATACAAGTGAATGGGAGTGGACGCTACAGACATGCACAGTTTACCATACAGAATGGGAGTGGACGCTACAGACATGCACAGTTTACCATACAAGTGAATGGGAGTGGACACAACAGACATGCACAGTTTACCATACAAGTGAATGGGAGTGAACGCTACGGACATGCACAGTTTACCATACACGTGCATGGAAGTGGACGCTACAGGCATGCACAATTTACCGTACACGTGAATGGGAGTGGACGCTACAGTCATGCATAGTTTACCATACACGTGAATTGGAGTGGACGCTACATGCATGCACAGTTTACCAAGTGAATGGAAGTGGACGCTACATGCATGCACAGTTTACCATTCAAGTGAATGGGAGTGGACGCTTCATGCATGCACAATTTACCATACACGTGAATGGGAGTGGACGCTACATGCATGCACAGTTTACCATACACGTGAATGGGAGTGGACGCTACATGCATGCACAGTTTACCATACATGTGAATGGGAGTGGACGCTACAGACATGCACAGTTTACCATACAAGTGAATGGAAGTGGACGCTACAGGCATGCACAGTTTACCATACAAGTGAATGGGAGTGGACGCTACAGGCATGCACAGTTTACCATACACGTGAATGGGAGTGGACGCTACAGGCATGCACAGTTTACCATACAAGTGAATGGGAGTGGACGCTACAGGCATGCACAGTTTACCATACAAGTGAATGGGAGTGGACGCTACAGACATGCACAGTTTACCATACATGGGAGTGGACGCTACAGGCATGCACAGTTTACCATACAAGTGAATGGGAGTGGACGCTACAGGCATGCACAGTTTACCATACAAGTGAATGGGAGTGGACGGACGCTACAGACATGCACACTTTACCGTACAAGTGAATGGCAGTGGACGCTACAGACATGCACAGTTTACCATACACGTGAATGGGAGTGGACGCTACAGACATGCACAGTTTACCATACACGTGAATGGGAGTGGACGCTACAGACATGCACAGTTTACCATACAAGTGAATGGGAGTGGACACTACAGACATGCACAGTTTACCGTACACGTGAATGGGAGTGGACGCTACAGTCATGCACAGTTTACCATACACGTGAATTGGAGTGGACGCTATATGCATGCACCGTTTACCAAGTGAATGGAAGTGGACGCTATATGCATGCACAGTTTACCATTCAAGTGAATG
>JABXNX010003493.1:0-31033 GCA_014843695.1 Archivesica marissinica | reverse complement strand
CTTCCACATATACACGCTTTCACATATACACGCTTCCACATATACACGCTTCCACATATACATGCTTCCACATATACACACTTCCACATATACACGCTGCCACATATACACGCTTCCACATATACATGCTGACACATATACATGCTTCCACATATACACACTTCCACATATACACTCACATATACACACTTCCACATATACACACTTCCACATATACACGCTGACACATATACATGCTTCCACATATACACACTTCCACATATACACTTCCACATATACACGCTGCCACATATACACACTGTCACATATACACACTTCCACATATACACACTGCCACATATACACACTGACACATATACATGCTGCCACATATACACGCTGCCACATATACACACTGCCACATATACATGCAGCCACATATACACACTTCCACATATACACACTTCCACATATACACGCTTCCACATATACACGCTGCCACAATACACACATACACACTTCCACATATACACACTTCCACATATACACGCTTCCACATATACATGCTGCACATATACACCTGCCACATATACACACTGCCACATATACATGCTGCTACATATACATGCTGCCACATATACACACTGCCACATATACATGCTGCCACATATACACACTGCCACATATACACACTGCCACATATACATGCTGCCACATATACACACTTCCACATATACACGCTGCCACATATACATGCTGCCACATATACACACTTCCACATATACACGCTTCCACATATACACGCTGCCACATATACACACTGCCACATATACACACTTCCACATATACACACTTCCACATATACACGCTTCCACATATACACGCTCACATATAACTCACATATACACTTACATATACAGCTCCACATATACACTCACATATACACCACATATACACCTCCACATATACAGCTGCACATATACAGCTGCCACATATACACACTTCACATATACACCACTCACATATACACCTGCCACATATACACACTGCCACATATACATACTGCTACATATACATACTGCCACATATACACACTGCCACATATACATGCTGCCACATATACACACTTCCACATATACACGCTGCCACATATACATGCTGCCACATATACACACTTCCACATATACACACTTCCACATATACACGCTTCCACATATACATGCTGCCACATATACACACTGCCACATATACACACTTCCACATATACACACTTCCACATATACACGCTGCCACATATACATGCTGCTACATATACACACTGACACATATACATGCTGCCACATATACACACTGCCACATATACACGCTGCCACATATACATGCTGCCACATATACATACTGCTACATATACACACTGCTACATATACATGCTGCCACATATACACACTTTCACATATACATGCAGCCACATATACACACTCACATATACACACTTTCACATATACACACTTCCACATATACACGCTTCCACATATACATGCAGCCACATATACACACTTTCACATATACACACGTCCACATATACACGCTTCCACATATACATGCAGCCACATATACACACTCACATATACACACTTTCACATATACACACTTTCACTATACACACGTTCACATATACACACTTCCACATATACACGCTTCCACATATACACGCTTCCACATATACACGCTTCCACATATACATGCAGCCACATATACACGCTTCCACATATACATGCAGCCACATATACACACTCACATATACACACTTTCACATATACACGCTTCCACATATACACACTTTCACATATACACGCTTCCACATATACATGCAGCCACATATACACGCTTCCACATATACACGCTTCCACATATACACGCTTCCACATATACACACTTTCACATATACACACTTTCACATATACACACTTCCACATATACACACTTTCACATATACACACTTCCACATATACACACTTTCACATATACACACTTTCACATATACACACTTCCACATATACACACTTTCACATATACACACTTCCACATATACACACTTCCACATATACATGCTGCCACATATACACACTTCCACATATACACACTTTCACATATACACACTTCCACATATACACGCTGCCACATATACACGCTTCCACATATACACACTGCTACATATACATGCTGCCACATATACATGCTGCCACATATACACACTTTCACATATACACACTTTCACATATACACACTTTCACATATACACACTTTCACATATACACACTTTCACATATACACACTTCCACATATACACGCTTCCACATATACACACTTCCACATATACATGCAGCCACATATACACGCTTCCACATATACATGCAGCCACATATACACGCTTCCACATATACACACTTTCACATATACACACTTTCACATATACACACTTCCACATATACACACTTTCACATATACACACTTCCACATATACATGCTTCCACATATACATGCTTCCACATATACACACTTTCCTTCACATATACACACTTTCACATATACACACTTCCACATATACACACTTTCACATATACACACTTCCACATATACATGCTTCCACATATACATGCTGTCACATATACATGCTGCCACATATACACACTTCCACATATACATGCTGCCACATATACACACTTCCACATATACACACTTTCACATATACACACTTCCACATATACACGCTGCCACATATACACGCTTCCACATATACACACTTCCACATATACACACTGCTACATATACATGCTGCCACATATACATGCTGCCACATATACACACTTTCACATATACACACTTTCACATATGCACACTTCCACATATACACGCTTCCACATATACACGCTTCCACATATACACGCTTCCACATATACACGCTTCAACATATACATGCTTCCACATATACATGCTTCCACATATATACACTTTCACATATACACACTTCCACATATATACACTTCCACATATACACGCTTCCACATATACACGCTTCCACATATACACGCTTCCACATATACACGCTGACACATATACATGCTGCCACATATACACACTTCCACATATACACGCTTCCACATATACACACTTCCACATATACACACTTCCACATATACACACTTTCACATATACACACTTTCACATATACACACTTTCACATATACACACTTTCACATATACACACTTTCACATATACACGCTTCCACATATACACGCTTCCACATATACACGCTTCCACATATACACACTTCCACATATACATGCTTCCACATATACACACTTTCACATATACACACTTCCACATATACACGCTTCCACATATACACGCTTCCACATATACACACTTCCACATATACACGCTTCCACATATACACGCTTCCACATATACACACTTCCACATATACACACTTCCACATATACACGCTGACACATATACATGCTTCCACATATACACACTTCCACATATACACACTTCCACATATACACGCTGACACATATACATGCTTCCACATATACATGCTTCCACATATACACACTTCCACATATATACACTTCCACATATACATGCTTCCACATATACACGCTTCCACATATACAGGCTGCCACACATACACACTTCCACATATACACGCTGCCACATATACACACTTGTCACATATACACTGCCACATATACACGCTGACACATATACATGCTGCCACATATACACACTGACACATATACACTGCCACATATACACACTGCCACATATACACGCTGACACATATACATGCTGCCACATATACACACTGCCACATATACACACTGTCACATATACACACTGCCACATATACACACTGCCACATATACACGCTGACACATATACATGCTGCCACATATACACGCTGCCACATATACACACTGCCACATATACACACTGCCACATATACACACTTCCACATATACACACTTCCACATATACACACTTCCACATATACACGCTTCCACATATACATGCTGCCACACATACACACTTCCACATATACACACTTCCACATATACATGCTGACACATATACACACTGCCACATATACACACTGACACATATACATGCTGCCACATATACACGCTGCCACATATACATGTTGCCACATATACACACTTTCACATATACACGCTTCCACATATACATGCAGCCACATATACACGCTTCCACATATACACACTTCCACATATACACGCTTCCACATATACACACTTTCACATATACACACTTTCACATATACACACTTCCACATATACACACTTTCACATATACACACTTCCACATATACATGCTTCCACATATACATGCTTCCACATATACACACTTTCACATATACACACTTTCACATATACACACTTCCACATATACACACTTTCACATATACACACTTCCACATATACATGCTTCCACATATACATGCTGTCACATATACATGCTGCCACATATACACACTTCCACATATACATGCTGCCACATATACACACTTCCACATATACACACTTTCACATATACACACTTCCACATATACACGCTGCCACATATACACGCTTCCACATATGCACACTGCTACATATACATGCTGCCACATATACATGCTGCCACATATACACACTTTCACATATACACACTTTCACATATACACACTTCCACATATACACACTTTCACATATACACACTTTCACATATACACACTTTCACATATACACACTTCCACATATACACGCTTCCACATATACACGCTTCCACATATACATGCAGCCACATATACACGCTTCCACATATACATGCAGCCACATATACACGCTTCCACATATACACACTTTCACATATACACACTTTCACATATACACACTTCCACATATACACACTTTCACATATACACACTTCCACATATACATGCTTCCACATATACACACTTTCACATATACACACTCACATATACACACTTCCACATATACACACTTTCACATATACACACTTCCACATATACATGCTTCCACATATACATGCTGCCACATATACACACTTCCATATATACATGCTGCCACATATACACACTTCCACATATACACACTTTCACATATACACACTTCCACATATACACGCTGCCACATATACACGCTTCCACATATACACACTTCCACATATACACACTGCTACATATACATGCTGCCACATATACACACTTTCACATATACACACTTTCACATATGCACACTTCCACATATACACGCTTCCACATATACACGCTTCCACATATACACGCTTCCACATATACACGCTTCCACATATACATGCTTCCACATATACATGCTTCCACATATATACACTTTCACATATACACACTTCCACATATACACATTTCCACATATACACGCTTCCACATATACACGCTTCCACATATACACACTTCCACATATACACACTTCCACATATACATGCTTCCACATATACACGCTGACACATATACATGCTGCCACATATACACACTTCCACATATACACTGCCACATATACACACTGCCACATATACACACTGCTACATATACATGCTGCCACATATACATGCTGCCACATATACACACTTTCACATATACACACTTTCACATATGCACACTTCCACATATACACGCTTCCACATATACACGCTTCCACATATACACGCTTCCACATATACATGCTGACACATATACATGCTGCCACATATACACGCTGCCACATATACACACTGCCACATATACACACTGCCACATATACACACTGCCACATATACACACTTCCACATATACACACTTCCACATATACACACTTCCACATATACACACTTCCACATATACATGCTGCCACACATACACACTTCCACATATACACGCTTCCACATATACACACTTTCACATATACACACTTTCACATATACACACTTCCACATATACACACTTCCACATATACACACTTCCACATATACACACTTCCACATATACACGCTTCCACATATACATGCTGCCACATATACACACTTCCACATATACACACTTCCACATATACACGCTTCCACATATACACACTTCCACATATACACACTGCACATATACATGCTGCCACATATACACACTGCCACATATACATGCTGCCACATATACACACTTTCACATATACACGCTTCCACATATACATGCTGCCACATATACACGCTTCCACATATACACACTTCCACATATACACGCTTCCACATATACACACTTCACATATACACCTTTCACATATACACACTTTCACATATACACACTTCCACATATACATGCTTCCACATATACATGCTTCCACATATACACACTTTCACATATACACACTTTCACATATACACACTTCCACATATACACACTTTCACATATACACACTTCCACATATACATGCTTCCACATATACATGCTGTCACATATACATGCTGCCACATATACACACTTCCACATATACATGCTGCCACATATACACACTTCCACATATACACACTTTCACATATACACACTTCCACATATACACGCTGCCACATATACACGCTTCCACATATACACACTGCTACATATACATGCTGCCACATATACATGCTGCCACATATACACACTTTCACATATACACACTTTCACATATACACACTTCCACATATACACACTTTCACATATACACACTTCCACATATACACACTTTCACATATACACACTTCCACATATACATGCTTCCACATATACATGCTGTCACATATACATGCTGCCACATATACACACTTCCACATATACATGCTGCCACATATACACACTTCCACATATATACACTTCCACATATACATGCTTCCACATATACACGCTTCCACATATACAGGCTGCCACACATACACACTTCCACATATACACGCTGCCACATATACACACTTGTCACATATACACTGCCACATATACACGCTGACACATATACATGCTGCCACATATACACACTGACACATATACATTGCCACATATACACACTGCCACATATACACGCTGACACATATACATGCTGCCACATATACACACTGTCACATATACACACTGTCACATATACACACTGCCACATATACACACTGCCACATATACACGCTGACACATATACATGCTGCCACATATACACGCTGCCACATATACACACTGCCACATATACACACTGCCACATATACACACTTCCACATATACACACTTCCACATATACACACTTCCACATATACACGCTTCCACATATACATGCTGCCACACATACACACTTCCACATATATACACTTCCACATATACATGCTTCCACATATACACGCTTCCACATATACAGGCTGCCACACATACACACTTCCACATATACACGCTGCCACATATACACACTTGTCACATATACACTGCCACATATACACGCTGACACATATACATGCTGCCACATATACACACTGACACATATACACTGCCACATATACACACTGCCACATATACACGCTGACACATATACATGCTGCCACATATACACACTGCCACATATACACACTGTCACATATACACACTGCCACATATACACACTGCCACATATACACGCTGACACATATACATGCTACCACATATACATGCTGCCACATATACACACTTCCACATATACATGCTGCCACATATACACACTTCCACATATACACACTTTCACATATACACACTTCCACATATACACGCTGCCACATATACACGCTTCCACATATACACACTTCCACATATACACACTGCTACATATACATGCTGCCACATATACATGCTGCCACATATACACACTTTCACATATACACACTTTCACATATGCACACTTCCACATATACACGCTTCCACATATACACGCTTCCACATATACATGCTTCCACATATACACGCTTCCACATATACATGCTTCCACATATACATGCTTCCACATATATACACTTTCACATATACACACTTCCACATATACACACTTCCACATATACACACTTCCACATATACACGCTTCCACATATACACGCTTCCACATATACACACTTCCACATATACACACTTCCACATATACACGCTTCCACATATACACGCTGACACATATACATGCTTCCACATATACATGCTTCCACATATACACACTTCCACATATATACACTTCCACATATACATGCTTCCACATATACACGCTTCCACATATACAGGCTGCCACACATACACACTTCCACATATACACGCTGCCACATATACACACTTGTCACATATACACTGCCACATATACACGCTGACACATATACATGCTGCCACATATACACGCTTCCACATATACACACTTCCACATATACACACTGCTACATATACATGCTGCCACATATACACACTTTCACATATACACACTTTCACATATGCACACTTCCACATATACACGCTTCCACATATACACACTTCCACATATACACACTTTCACATATACACACTTCCACATATACATGCTTCCACATATACATGCTTCCACATATACACGCTTCCACATATACACACTTTCACATATACACACTTTCACATATACACACTTCCACATATACACACTTTCACATATACACACTTCCACATATACACACTTCACATATACACACTTCCACATATACATGCTTCCACATATACATGCTGTCACATATACATGCTGCCACATATACACACTTCCACATATACATGCTGCCACATATACACACTTCCACATATACACACTTTCACATATACACACTTCCACATATACACGCTGCCACATATACACGCTTCCACATATACACACTGCTACATATACATGCTGCCACATATACATGCTGCCACATATACACACTTTCACATATACACACTTTCACATATACACACTTCCACATATACACACTTTCACATATACACACTTCCACATATACACACTTCCACATATACACACTTCCACATATACACGCTGCCACATATACATGCTGCCACATATACACACTTCCACATATACATGCTGCCACATATACACACTGCCACATATACACACTTTCACATATACACACTTCCACATATACACGCTGCCACATATACACGCTGCCACATATACACACTGCCACATATACACGCTGCCACATATACACGCTGCCACATATACACACTTCCACATATACACACTTCCACATATACATGCTGCCACATATACACACTTTCACATATACACACTTTCACATATGCACACTTCCACATATACACGCTTCCACATATACACGCTTCCACATATACACGCTTCCACATATACACGCTTCCACATATACATGCTTCCACATATATACACTTTCACATATACACACTTCCACATATACACACTTCCACATATACACGCTTCCACATATACACGCTTCAACATATACACGCTTCCACATATACACGCTGACACATATACACGCTTCCACATATACACACTGCTACATATACACACTGCTACATATACATGCTGCCACATATACACACTTTCACATATACACACTTTCACATATGCACACTTCCACATATACACGCTTCCACATATACACGCTTCCACATATACACGCTTCCACATATACACGCTTCCACATATACATGCTTCCACATATATACACTTTCACATATACACACTTCCACATATACACACTTCCACATATACACGCTTCCACATATACACGCTTCAACATATACACGCTCCACATATACAGACACATATACACGCTGACACATATACATGCTTCCACATATACATGCTGCTACATATACATGCTGCCACATATACACACTGCCACATATACATGCTGCCACATATACACACTGCCACATATAAATGCTGCCACATATACACACTTCCACATATACACGCTGCCACATATACATGCTGCTACATATACACACTTCCACATATACACACTTCCACATATACACGCTGCCACATATACACGCTGCCACATATACACACTGCCACATATACACACTTCCACATATACACACTTCCACATATACACGCTGCCACATATACATGCTGCTACATATACACACTGACACATATACATGCTGCTACATATACATGCTGCCACATATACACACTGCCACATATACACACTGCCACATATACACACTTCCACATATACACACTTCCACATATACACGCTGCCACATATACATGCTGCAACATATACACACTGCCACATATACATGCTGCTACATATACATACTGCCACATATACACACTGCCACATATACATGCTGCCACATATACACACTGCCACATATACATGCTGCCACATATACACACTTCCACATATACATGCTGCCACATATACATGCTGCTACATATACACACTTCCACATATACACACTTCCACATATACACACTGCCACATATACATGCTGCCACATATACACACTGCCACATATACACACTTCCACATATACACACTTCCACATATACACGCTGCCACATATACATGCTGCTACATATACACACTGACACATATACACACTGCCACATATACACACTGCTACATATACATGCTGCCACATATACATGCTGCTACATATACACACTGCTACATATACATGCTGCCACATATACACACTTTCACATATACATGCAGCCACATATACACACTCACATATACACACTTTCACATATACACACTTCCACATATACACGCTTCCACATACATGCAGCCACATATACACACTTTCACATATACACACGTCCACATATACACGCTTCCACATATACACGCTGCCACATATACACGCTTCCACATATACACACTTCCACATATACACACTGCTACATATACACACTGCTACATATACATGCTGCCACATATACACACTTTCACATATACACACTTTCACATATGCACACTTCCACATATACACGCTTCCACATATACACGCTTCCACATATACACGCTTCCACATATACACGCTTCCACATATACATGCTTCCACATATATACACTTTCACATATACACACTTCCACATATACACACTTCCACATATACACGCTTCCACATATACACGCTTCCACATATACACGCTGACACATATACACGCTTCCACATATACACACTGCTACATATACACACTGCTACATATACATGCTGCCACATATACACACTTTCACATATACACACTTTCACATATGCACACTTCCACATATACACGCTTCCACATATACACGCTTCCACATATACACGCTTCCACATATACACGCTTCCACATATACATGCTTCCACATATATACACTTTCACATATACACACTTCCACATATACACACTTCCACATATACACGCTTCCACATATACACGCTTCAACATATACACGCTTCCACATATACACGCTGACACATATACACGCTGACACATATACATGCTTCCACATATACATGCTGCTACATATACATGCTGCCACATATACACACTGCCACATATACATGCTGCCACATATACACACTGCCACATATAAATGCTGCCACATATACACACTGCCACATATAAATGCTGCCACATATACACACTTCCACATATACACGCTGCCACATATACATGCTGCTACATATACACACTTCCACATATACACACTTCCACATATACACGCTGCCACATATACACGCTGCCACATATACACACTGCCACATATACACACTTCCACATATACACTCTTCCACATATACACGCTGCCACATATACATGCTGCTACATATACACACTGACACATATACATGCTGCTACATATACATGCTGCCACATATACACACTGCCACATATACACACTGCCACATATACACACTTCCACATATACACACTTCCACATATACACGCTGCCACATATACATGCTGCAACATATACACACTGCCACATATACATGCTGCTACATATACATACTGCCACATATACACACTGCCACATATACATGCTGCCACATATACACACTGCCACATATACATGCTGCCACATATACACACTTCCACATATACATGCTGCCACATATACATGCTGCTACATATACACACTTCCACATATACACACTTCCACATATACACGCTGCCACATATACATGCTGCCACATATACACACTGCCACATATACACACTTCCACATATACACACTTCCACATATACACGCTGCCACATATACATGCTGCTACATATACACACTGACACATATACACACTGCCACATATACACACTGCTACATATACATGCTGCCACATATACATGCTGCTACATATACACACTGCTACATATACATGCTGCCACATATACACACTTTCACATATACATGCAGCCACATATACACACTCACATATACACACTTTCACATATACACACTTCCACATATACATGCTTCCACATATACATGCTTCCACATATACACACTTTCACATATACACACTTTCACATATACACACTTCCACATATACACACTTTCACATATACACACTTCCACATATACATGCTTCCACATATACATGCTGTCACATATACATGCTGCCACATATACACACTTCCACATATACATGCTGCCACATATACACACTTCCACATATACACACTTTCACATATACACACTTCCACATATACACGCTGCCACATATACACGCTTCCACATATACACACTGCTACATATACATGCTGCCACATATACATGCTGCCACATATACACACTTTCACATATACACACTTTCACATATACACACTTCCACATATACACACTTTCACATATACACACTTCCACATATACACACTTCCACATATACACGCTGCCACATATACACACTGACACATATACACTGCCACATATACACACTGCCACATATACACGCTGACACATATACATGCTGCCACATATACACACTGCCACATATACATACTGTCACATATACACACTGCTACATATACATGCTGCCACATATACACACTTTCACATATACACACTTTCACATATGCACACTTCCACATATACACGCTTCCACATATACACGCTTCCACATATACACGCTTCCACATATACACGCTTCCACATATACATGCTTCCACATATATACACTTTCACATATACACACTTCCACATATACACACTTCCACATATACACGCTTCCACATATACACGCTTCAACATATACACGCTTCCACATATACACGCTGACACATATACACGCTGACACATATACATGCTTCCACATATACATGCTGCTACATATACATGCTGCCACATATACACACTGCCACATATACATGCTGCCACATATACACACTGCCACATATAAATGCTGCCACATATACACACTTCCACATATACACGCTGCCACATATACATGCTGCTACATATACACACTTCCACATATACACACTTCCACATATACACGCTGCCACATATACACGCTGCCACATATACACACTGCCACATATACACACTTCCACATATACACACTTCCACATATACACGCTGCCACATATACATGCTGCTACATATACACACTGACACATATACATGCTGCTACATATACATGCTGCCACATATACACACTGCCACATATACACACTGCCACATATACACACTTCCACATATACACACTTCCACATATACACGCTGCCACATATACATGCTGCAACATATACACACTGCCACATATACATGCTGCTACATATACATACTGCCACATATACACACTGCCACATATACATGCTGCCACATATACATGCTGCCACATATACACACTTTCACATATACACACTTTCACATATGCACACTTCCACATATACACGCTTCCACATATACACGCTTCCACATATACACACTTCCACATATACACGCTTCCACATATACATGCTTCCACATATACATGCTTCCACATATATACACTTTCACATATACACACTTCCACATATATACACTTCCACATATACACACTTCCACATATACACGCTTCCACATATACACGCTTCCACATATACACGCTGACACATATACACGCTGACACATATACATGCTTCCACATATACACGCTTCCACATATACACACTTCCACATATACACACTTCCACATATACACGCTGACACATATACATGCTTCCACATATACACACTTCCACATATACACACTTCCACATATACACGCTGACACATATACATGCTTCCACATATACATGCTTCCACATATACACACTTCCACATATATACACTTCCACATATACATGCTTCCACATATACACGCTTCCACATATACAGGCTGCCACACATACACACTTCCACATATACACGCTGCCACATATACACACTTGTCACATATACACTGCCACATATACATGCTGACACATATACATACTGCCACATATACACACTGACACATATACACTGCCACATATACACACTGCCACATATACACGCTGACACATATACATGCTGCCACATATACACACTGCCACATATACATACTGTCACATATACACACTGCCACATATACACACTGCCACATATACACGCTGACACATATACATGCTGCCACATATACACGCTGCCACATATACACACTGCCACATATACACACTGCCACATATACACACTTCCACATATACACACTTCCACATATACACACTTCCACATATACACGCTTCCACATATACATGCTGCCACACATACACACTTCCACATATACACACTTCCACATATACATGCTGACACATATACACACTGCCACATATACACACTGACACATATACATGCTGCCACATATACACGCTGCCACATATACATGTTGCCACATATACACGCTGCCACATATACACACTTTCACATATACACACATTCACATATACACACTTCCACATATACACGCTTCCACATATACATGCTTCCACATATATACACTTTCACATATACACACTTCCACATATACACACTTCCGCATATACACGCTTCCACATATACACGCTTCAACATATACACGCTTCCACATATACACGCTGACACATATACACGCTGACACATATACATGCTTCCACATATACATGCTGCTACATATACATGCTGCCACATATACACACTGCCACATATACATGCTGCCACATATACACACTGCCACATATAAATGCTGCCACATATACACACTGCCACATATAAATGCTGCCACATATACACACTTCCACATATACACGCTGCCACATATACATGCTGCTACATATACACACTTCCACATATACACACTTCCACATATACACCTCAATATACAGCTGCCACATATACATGCTGCCACATATACACACTGCCACATATACACACTTCCACATATACACACTTCCACATATACACGCTGCCACATATACACACTGCCACATATACATGCTGCTACATATACATGCTGCCACATATACACACTGCCACATATACATGCTGCCACATATACACACTTCCACATATACACGCTGCCACATATACATGCTGCCACATATACACACTTCCACATATACACACTTCCACATATACACGCTGCCACATATACATGCTGCAACATATACACACTGCCACATATACATCTTCACATATACACCTCCACATATACAGCTGCTACATATACATACTGCCACATATACATGCTGCCACATATACATGCTGCCACATATACACACTGCCACATATACATGCTGCCACATATACACACTTCCACATATACACGCTGCCACATATACATGCTGCTACATATACACACTTCCACATATACACACTTCCACATATACACGCTGCCACATATACATGCTGCCACATATACACACTGCCACATATACACACTTCCACATATACACACTTCCACATATACACGCTGCCACATATACATGCTGCTACATATACACACTGACACATATACACACTGCCACATATACACACTGCTACATATACATGCTGCCACATATACATGCTGCTACATATACACACTGCTACATATACATGCTGCCACATATACACACTTTCACATATACATGCAGCCACATATACACACTCACATATACACACTTTCACATATACACACTTCCACATATACATGCTTCCACATATACATGCTTCCACATATACACACTTTCACATATACACACTTTCACATATACACACTTCCACATATACACACTTTCACATATACACACTTCCACATATACATGCTTCCACATATACATGCTGTCACATATACATGCTGCCACATATACACACTTCCACATATACATGCTGCCACATATACACACTTCCACATATACACACTTTCACATATACACACTTCCACATATACACGCTGCCACATATACACGCTTCCACATATACACACTGCTACATATACATGCTGCCACATATACATGCTGCCACATATACACACTTTCACATATACACACTTTCACATATACACACTTCCACATATACACACTTTCACATATACACACTTCCACATATACACACTTCCACATATACACGCTGCCACATATACACACTGACACATATACACTGCCACATATACACACTGCCACATATACACGCTGACACATATACATGCTGCCACATATACACACTGCCACATATACACACTGTCACATATACACACTGCCACATATACATGCTGCCACATATACACACTTTCACATATACACACTTTCACATATGCACACTTCCACATATACACGCTTCCACATATACACGCTTCCACATATACACGCTTCCACATATACACACTTCCACATATACACACTTCACATATACACACTTCCACATATACACCTTCCAATATACAGCTCACATATACACGCTGCACATATACACGCTGACACATATACATGCTGCCACATATACATGCTGCCACATATACACGCTGCCACATATACATGCTGCCACATATACACACTTCCACATATACACACTGCCACATATAATGCTGCCACATATACACACTTCCACATATACACGCTGCCACATATACATGCTGCCACATATACACACTTCCACATATACACGCTGCCACATATACATGCTGCCACATATACACACTGCCACATATACACACTTCCACATATACACACTTCCACATATACACGCTGCCACATATACATGCTGCCACATATACATGCTGCCACATATACACACTTCCACATATACACACTTCCACATATACATGCTGCCACATATACACGCTGCCACATATACACACTTCCACATATACACACTTCCACATATACACGCTGCCACATATACATGCTGCCACATATACATACTGCCACATATACACACTTCCACATATACACACTTCCACATATACACGCTGCCACATATACACACTTCCACATATACATGCTGCTACATATACATGCTGCCACATATACACGCTGCCACATATACACGCTTCCACATATACACACTCCACATATACACGCTTCCACATATACACACTTCCACATATACACACTTTCACATATACACACTTCCACATATACACGCTTCCACATATACACACTTCCACATATACATGCTTCCACATATACACGCTTCCACATATACAGCTGCCACATATACACACTTCCACATATACACGCTGCCACATATACACACTGCACATATACACTGCCACATATACACGCTGCACATATACAGCTGCCACATATACACACTGCACATATACACTGCCACATATACATACTGCCACATATACACACTGCCACATATACATGCTGCCACATATACATGCTGCCACATATACACACTTTCACATATACACACTTTCACATATGCACACTTCCACATATACACGCTTCCACATATACACGCTCCACATATACACACTTCCACATATACACGCTTCCACATATACATGCTGCCACATATACATGCTTCCACATATACAGCTGCCACATATACACACTCACATATACACACTTTCACATATACACACTTCCACATATACACACTTCCACATATACACACTTCCACATATACACGCTTCCACATATACACGCTTCCACATATACACGCTTCCACATATACACGCTTCCACATATACACACTTTCACATATACACACTTTCACATATACACACTTCCACATATACACACTTTCACATATACACACTTCCACATATACATGCTTCCACATATACATGCTTCCACATATACACACTTTCACATATACACACTTTCACATATACACACTTCCACATATACACACTTTCACATATACACACTTCCACATATACACACTTCCACATATACATGCTGCCACATATACACACTTCCACATATACACACTTTCACATATACACACTTCCACATATACACGCTGCCACATATACACGCTTCCACATATACACACTGCCACATATACATGCTGCCACATATACATGCTGCCACATATACACACTTTCACATATACACACTTTCACATATACACACTTCCACATATACACACTTTCACATATACACACTTCCACATATACACACTTCCACATATACACGCTGCCACATATACACACTGACACATATACACTGCCACATATACACACTGCCACATATACACGCTGACACATATACATGCTGCCACATATACACACTGCCACATATACATACTGTCACATATACACACTGCCACATATACACACTGCCACATATACACGCTGACACATATACATGCTGCCACATATACACGCTGCCACATATACACACTGCCACATATACACACTGCCACATATACACACTTCCACATATACACACTTCCACATATACACACTTCCACATATACACGCTTCCACATATACATGCTGCCACACATACACACTTCCACATATACACACTTCCACATATACATGCTGACACATATACACACTGCCACATATACACACTGACACATATACATGCTGCCACATATACACGCTGCCACATATACATGTTGCCACATATACACGCTGCCACATATACACACTTTCACATATACACACTTTCACATATACACACTTCCACATATACATGCTTCCACATATACATGCTGTCACATATACATGCTGCCACATATACACACTTCCACATATACACACTTTCACATATACACACTTCCACATATACATGCTTCCACATATACATGCTGTCACATATACATGCTGCCACATATACACACTTCCACATATACATGCTGCCACATATACACACTTCCACATATACACACTTCCACATATACACGCTGCCACATATACACGCTTCCACATATACACACTTCCACATATACACACTGCTACATATACATGCTGCCACATATACATGCTGCCACATATACACACTTTCACATATACACACTTTCACATATGCACACTTCCACATATACACGCTTCCACATATACACGCTTCCACATATACACGCTTCCACATATACACGCTTCCACATATACATGCTTCCACATATACATGCTTCCACATATATACACTTTCACATATACACACTTCCACATATACACACTTTCACATATGCACACTTCCACATATACACGCTTCCACATATACACGCTTCCACATATACACGCTTCCATATATACACGCTTCCACATATACATGCTTCCACATATACATGCTTCCACATATATACACTTTCACATATACACACTTCCACATATATACACTTCCACATATACACGCTTCCACATATACACGCTTCCACATATACACGCTTCCACATATACACGCTGACACATACACGCTGACACATATACATGCTTCCACATATACACGCTTCCACATATACACACTTCCACATATACACACTTCCACATATACACGCTGACACATATACATGCTTCCACATATACACACTTCCACATATACACACTTCCACATATACACGCTGACACATATACATGCTTCCACATATACATGCTTCCACATATACACACTTCCACATATATACACTTCCACATATACATGCTTCCACATATACACGCTTCCACATATACAGGCTGCCACACATACACACTTCCACATATACACGCTGCCACATATACACACTTGTCACATATACACTGCCACATATACACGCTGACACATATACATGCTGCCACATATACACACTGACACATATACACTGCCACATATACACACTGCCACATATACACACTGCTACATATACATGCTGCCACATATACATGCTGCCACATATACACACTTTCACATATACACACTTTCACATATGCACACTTCCACATATACACGCTTCCACATATACACGCTTCCACATATACACGCTTCCACATATACACGCTTCCACATATACATGCTGACACATATACATGCTGCCACATATACACGCTGCCACATATACACACTGCCACATATACACACTGCCACATATACACACTGCCACATATACACACTTCCACATATACACACTTCCACATATACACACTTCCACATATACACACTTCCACATATACATGCTGCCACACATACACACTTCCACATATACACGCTTTCACATATACACACTTTCACATATACACACTTCCACATATACACACTTTCACATATACACACTTCCACATATACATGCTTCCACATATACATGCTTCCACATATACACACTTTCACATATACACACTTTCACATATACACACTTCCACATATACACACTTTCACATATACACACTTTCACATATACACACTTCCACATATACATGCTTCCACATATACATGCTGCTACATATACACACTGACACATATACATGCTGCTACATATACATGCTGCCACATATACACACTGCCACATATACACACTGCCACATATACACACTTCCACATATACACACTTCCACATATACACGCTGCCACATATACATGCTGCAACATATACACACTGCCACATATACATGCTGCTACATATACATACTGCCACATATACACACTGCCACATATACATGCTGCCACATATACACACTGCCACATATACATGCTGCCACATATACACACTTCCACATATACACGCTGCCACATATACATGCTGCTACATATACACACTTCCACATATACACACTTCCACATATACACGCTGCCACATATACATGCTGCCACATATACACACTGCCACATATACACACTTCCACATATACACACTTCCATATACACGCTGCCACATATACATGCTGCTACATATACACACTGACACATATACACACTGCCACATATACACACTGCTACATATACATGCTGCTACATATACACACTGCACATATACATGCTGCCACATATACACACTTTCACATATACATGCAGCCACATATACACACTCACATATACACACTTTCACATATACACACTTCCACATATACACGCTTCCACATATACATGCAGCCACATATACACACTTTCACATATACACACTTCCACATATACACGCTTCCACATATACATGCAGCCACATATACACACTCACATATACACACTTTCACATATACACACTTTCACATATACACACTTCCACATATACACGCTTCCACATATACACGCTTCCACATATACACGCTTCCACATATACATGCTGCCACATATACACGCTGCCACATATACATGCAGCCACATATACACACTCACATATACACACTTTCACATATACACGCTTCCACATATACACACTTTCACATATACACGCTTCCACATATACACACTGCCACATATACATGCTGCTACATATACATGCTGCCACATATACACACTGCCACATATACATGCTGCCACATATACACACTGCCACATATAAATGCTGCCACATATACACACTTCCACATATACACGCTGCCACATATACATGCTGCTACATATACACACTTCCACATATACACACTTCCACATATACATGCTGCCACATATACATGCTGCCACATATACACACTGCCACATATACACACTTCCACATATACACACTTCCACATATACACGCTGCCACATATACATGCTGCAACATATACACACTGCCACATATACATGCTGCTACATATACATGCTGCCACATATACACACTGCCACATATACATGCTGCCACATATACACACTGCCACATATACATGCTGCCACATATACACACTTCCACATATACACGCTGCCACATATACATGCTGCTACATATACACACTTCCACATATACACACTTCCACATATACACGCTGCCACATATACATGCTGCCACATATACACACTGCCACATATACACACTTCCACATATACACACTTCCACATATACACACTGCCACATATACATGCTGCTACATATACACACTGACACATATACACACTGCCACATATACACACTGCTACATATACATGCTGCCACATATACATACTGCTACATATACACACTGCTACATATACATGCTGCCACATATACACACTTTCACATATACATGCAGCCACATATACACACTCACATATACACACTTTCACATATGCACACTTCCACATATACACGCTTCCACATATACATGCAGCCACATATACACACTTTCACATATACACACGTCCACATATACACGCTTCCACATATACATGCAGCCACATATACACACTCACATATACACACTTTCACATATACACACTTCCACATATACACGCTTCCACATATACACGCTTCCACATATACACACTTTCACATATACACACTTTCACATATACACACTTCCACATATACACGCTTCCACATATACACGCTTCCACATATACATGCAGCCACATATACACGCTTCCACATATACATGCAGCCACATATACACACTCACATATACACACTTTCACATATACACGCTTCCACATATACACACTTTCACATATACACACTTCCACATATACATGCTTCCACATATACATGCTGTCACATATACATGCTGCCACATATACACACTTCCACATATACATGCTGCTACATATACACACTTCCACATATACACACTTTCACATATACACACTTCCACATATACACGCTGCCACATATACACGCTTCCACATATACACACTTCCACATATACACACTGCTACATATACATGCTGCCACATATACATGCTGCCACATATACACACTTTCACATATACACACTTTCACATATGCACACTTCCACATATACACGCTTCCACATATACACGCTTCCACATATACACGCTTCCACATATACACGCTTCCACATATACATGCTTCCACATATACATGCTTCCACATATATACACTTTCACATATACACACTTCCACATATATACACTTCCACATATACACGCTTCCACATATACACGCTTCCACATATACACGCTTCCACATATACACGCTGACACATATACACGCTGACACATATACATGCTTCCACATATACACGCTTCCACATATACACACTTCCACATATACACACTTCCACATATACACGCTGACACATATACATGCTTCCACATATACACACTTCCACATATACACACTTCCACATATACACGCTGACACATATACATGCTTCCACATATACATGCTTCCACATATACACACTTCCACATATATACACTTCCACATATACATGCTTCCACATATACACGCTTCCACATATACAGGCTGCCACACATACACACTTCCACATATACACGCTGCCACATATACACACTTGTCACATATACACTGCCACATATACATGCTGACACATATACATGCTGCCACATATACACACTGACACATATACACTGCCACATATACACACTGCCACATATACACGCTGACACATATACATGCTGCCACATATACACACTGCCACATATACATACTGTCACATATACACACTGCCACATATACACACTGCCACATATACACGCTGACACATATACATGCTGCCACATATACACGCTGCCACATATACACACTGCCACATATACACACTGCCACATATACACACTTCCACATATACACACTTCCACACATACACACTTCCACATATACACGCTTCCACATATACATGCTGCCACACATACACACTTCCACATATACACACTTCCACATATACATGCTGACACATATACACACTGCCACATATACACACTGACACATATACATGCTGCCACATATACACGCTGCCACATATACATGTTGCCACATATACACGCTGCCACATATACACACTTTCACATATACACACTTTCACATATACACACTTCCACATATACATGCTTCCACATATACATGCTGTCACATATACATGCTGCCACATATACACACTTCCACATATACACACTTTCACATATACACACTTCCACATATACATGCTTCCACATATACATGCTGTCACATATACATGCTGCCACATATACACACTTCCACATATACATGCTGCCACATATACACACTTCCACATATACACACTTCCACATATACACGCTGCCACATATACACGCTTCCACATATACACACTTCCACATATACACACTGCTACATATACATGCTGCCACATATACATGCTGCCACATATACACACTTTCACATATACACACTTCCACATATACACACTTTCACATATGCACACTTCCACATATACACGCTTCCACATATACACGCTTCCACATATACACGCTTCCATATATACACGCTTCCACATATACATGCTTCCACATATACATGCTTCCACATATATACACTTTCACATATACACACTTCCACATATATACACTTCCACATATACACGCTTCCACATATACACGCTTCCACATATACACGCTTCCACATATACACGCTGACACATACACGCTGACACATATACATGCTTCCACATATACACGCTTCCACATATACACACTTCCACATATACACACTTCCACATATACACGCTGACACATATACATGCTTCCACATATACACACTTCCACATATACACACTTCCACATATACACGCTGACACATATACATGCTTCCACATATACATGCTTCCACATATACACACTTCCACATATATACACTTCCACATATACATGCTTCCACATATACACGCTTCCACATATACAGGCTGCCACACATACACACTTCCACATATACACGCTGCCACATATACACACTTGTCACATATACACTGCCACATATACACGCTGACACATATACATGCTGCCACATATACACACTGACACATATACACTGCCACATATACACACTGCCACATATACACACTGCTACATATACATGCTGCCACATATACATGCTGCCACATATACACACTTTCACATATACACACTTTCACATATGCACACTTCCACATATACACGCTTCCACATATACACGCTTCCACATATACACGCTTCCACATATACACGCTTCCACATATACATGCTGACACATATACATGCTGCCACATATACACGCTGCCACATATACACACTGCCACATATACACACTGCCACATATACACACTTCCACATATACACACTTCCACATATACACACTTCCACATATACACACTTCCACATATACATGCTGCCACACATACACACTTCCACATATACACGCTTCCACATATACACACTTTCACATATACACACTTTCACATATACACACTTCCACATATACACACTTTCACATATACACACTTCCACATATACATGCTTCCACATATACATGCTTCCACATATACACACTTTCACATATACACACTTTCACATATACACACTTCCACATATACACACTTTCACATATACACACTTCCACATATACATGCTTCCACATATACATGCTGTCACATATACATGCTGCCACATATACACACTTCCACATATACATGCTGCCACATATACACACTTCCACATATACACACTTTCACATATACACACTTCCACATATACACGCTGCCACATATACACGCTTCCACATATACACACTGCTACATATACATGCTGCCACATATACATGCTGCCACATATACACACTTTCACATATACACACTTTCACATATACACACTTCCACATATACACACTTTCACATATACACACTTCCACATATACACACTTTCACATATACACACTTCCACATATACATGCTTCCACATATACATGCTGTCACATATACATGCTGCCACATATGCACACTTCCACATATACATGCTGCCACATATACACACTTCCACATATACACACTTTCACATATACACACTTCCACATATACACGCTGCCACATATACACGCTTCCACATATACACACTGCTACATATACATGCTGCCACATATACATGCTGCCACATATACACACTTTCACATATACACACTTTCACATATACACACTTCCACATATACACACTTTCACATATACACACTTTCACATATACACACTTTCACATATACACACTTCCACATATACATGCTTCCACATATACACGCTTCCACATATACATGCAGCCACATATACACGCTTCCACATATACACACTTTCACATATACACACTTTCACATATACACACTTCCACATATACACACTTTCACATATACACACTTTCACATATACACACTTCCACATATACATGCTTCCACATATACATGCTTCCACATATACACACTTTCACATATACACACTTTCACATATACACACTTCCACATATACACACTTTCACATATACACACTTCCACATATACATGCTTCCACATATACATGCTGTCACATATACATGCTGCCACATATACACACCTCCACATATACATGCTGCCACATATATACACTTCCACATATACATGCTTCCACATATACACGCTTCCACATATACAGGCTGCCACACATACACACTTCCACATATACACGCTGCCACATATACACACTTGTCACATATACACTGCCACATATACACGCTGACACATATACATGCTGCCACATATACACACTGACACATATACACTGCCACATATACACACTGCCACATATACACGCTGACACATATACATGCTGCCACATATACACACTGCCACATATACACACTGTCACATATACACACTGCCACATATACACACTGCCACATATACACGCTGACACATATACATGCTGCCACATATACACGCTGCCACATATACACACTGCCACATATACACACTGCCACATATACACACTTCCACATATACACACTTCCACATATACACACTTCCACATATACACGCTTCCACATATACATGCTGCCACACATACACACTTCCACATATACACACTTCCACATATACACGCTGCCACATATACACACTGCCACATATACACGCTGCCACATATACATGCTTCCACATATACATGCTGCCACATATACATGCTTCCACATATACACTGCCACATATACACACTTCCACATATACACACTTCCACATATACATACTGCTACATATACAACACTTCCACATATACACGCTGCCACATATACACGCTGCCACATATACACACTTCCACATATACACACTTCCACATATACACTCACATATACACGCTTCCACATATACACACTTCCACATATACACGCTGCTACATATACATGCTGCTTTTTACTTCACATATACACACTTCCACATATACACGCTGCCACATATACACGCTTCCACATATACACACTTCCACATATACACGCTTCCACATATACACGCTGCCACATATACACGCTGACACATATACATGCTTCCACATATACACGCTTCCACATATACACGCTGCCACATATACACGCTGCCACATATACACGCTGCCACATATACACGCTTCCACATATACACACTTCCACATATACACACTTCCACATATACATGCTTCCACATATACATGCTTCCACATATACATGCTGCCACATATACACGCTTCCACATATACATGCTGCCACATATACATGCTGCTACATATACACGCTTCCACATATACACGCTTCCACATATACACGCCTCCACATATACATGCTGCCACATATACACGCTGCCACATATACACACTTCCACATATACACACTTCCACATATACACACTTCCACATATACACACTTCCACATATACACACTTCCACATATACACACTTCCACATATACACACTTCCACATATACACACTTCCACATATACACACTTCCACATATAAGTCCGCCTCCGTGGTCGAGTGGTTAAAGTCGCTGACTTGTATACCACTGTAACCTATCATCACTGATGGTCACGGGTTCGAGCCCCGCTCTGGCCGTGTCTCATTTATATGAAAAAGTTGGCAGTTTCTTACGGAGGTTGGTGCACCCAAGTACTGGTTAACCGCTGGAGCCTGCCCAGGAAAGGTGTTGTTAGGTAAACTGCCCGCCGGCGATATAGCCCAAAATGGTGCTGATGCAGGCGTAAAACCCGAATCATAACATAACATAAAATAACACTTTCACATATACACACTTTCACATATACACGCTTCCACATATACACACTGACACATATACATGCTGCCACATATACACGCTTCCACATATACACGCTTCCACATATACACACTTCCACATATACACACTTCCACATATACACGCTGCCACATATACACACTTCCACATATATACACTTCCACATATACACACTTCCACATATACACACTTCCACGTATACACTCTTCCACATATACACACTTCCACATATACAGGCTGCCACATATACATGCTGCCACATATACACACTTCCACATATACACGCTTCCACATATACATGCTGCCACACATACACACTTCCACATATACACGCTGCCACATATACACACGTGTCACATATACACTGCCACATATACACGCTGACACATATACATGCTGCCACATATACACACTGACACATATACACTGCCACATATACACACTGCCACATATACACACTGTCACATATACACACTGCCACATATACACACTTCCACATATACATGTTTCCACATATACACACTTCCACATATACATGCTGCCACATATACACGCTTCCACATATACATGCTTCCACATATACACACTTCCACATATACATGCTTCCACATATACACGCTTCCACATATACATGCTTCCACATATACATGCTTCCACATATACACACTTCCACATATACAGGCTGCCACATATACACGCTTCCACATATACATGCTGACACATATACATGCTTCCACATATACACACTTCCACATATACAGGCTGCCACATATACATGCTGCCACATATACACACTTCCACATATACACGCTGACACATATACATGCTGCCACATATACACACTGACACATATACACTGCCACATATACACACTGCCACATATACACACTGTCACATATACACACTGCCACATATACACACTGCCACATATACACACTGACACATATACATGCTGCCACATATACACGCTGCCACATATACACACTGCCACATATACATGCAGCCACATATACACACTTCCACATATACACACTTCCACATATACACGCTTCCACATATACATGCTGCCACACATACACACATACACACTTCCACATATACACACTTCCACATATACACACTTCCATATATACATGCTGACACATATACACACTGCCACATATACACACTGACACATATACATGCTGCCACATATACATGCTGCCACATATACACGCTGCCACATATACATGCTGCCACATATACACACTTCCACATATACACACTGCTACATATACATGCTGCCACATATACACACTTCCACATATACACGCTGCCACATATACATGCTGCCACATATACACACTTCCACATATACACGCTGCCACATATACATGCTGCCACATATACACACTTCCACATATACACACTTCCACATATACACACTGTCACATATACACGCTGCCACATATACATGCTGACACATATACATGCTGCCACATATACACACTTCCACATATACACACTTCCACATATACATGCTGACACATATACACGCTGCCACATATATACACTTCCACATATACACACTTCCACATATACACGCTGCCACATATACATGCTGCCACATATACATGCTGCCACATATACACACTTCCACATATACACACTTCCACATATACACACTGTCACATATACACGCTGCCACATATACATGCTGACACATATACATGCTGCCACATATACACACTTCCACATATACACACTTCCACATATACATGCTGACACATATACACGCTGCCACATATATACACTTCCACATATACACACTTCCACATATACACGCTGCCACATATACATGCTGCCACATATACATGCTGCCACATATACACACTTCCACATATACACACTTCCACATATACATGCTGACACATATACATGCTGCCACATATACACACTTCCACATATACACACTTCCACATATACATGCTGACACATATACACGCTGCCACATATACACGCTTTCTCAATTGTTTCTCAATCATTGTATATGGAATATTGTTCTCTATTGTTTTGTATTGTGTTGTAATTATTATTTGGACTCGCATTTGTTCAAAATCAGAATTTCTAAGAACTTTGTTAATATGTCATTGTATTCATTATAAAACCATTAATATGTCATTGTATTCATTATAAAACCATTAATATGTCATTGTATTCATTATAAAACCATTTGTGTCTCAGCAAATGAAATCAAAGACATTTGAAAATTATAAAATCTTTTTGGACTATCCTGGTCTTTTTTAGAAAAAATTCACGAATTGAGGTGAAAATCGTTCTACTTTATCGTTAACCACTCGCATTCTAGTCACGTGATCGTGTGGCTTGTCAATGGCGGGGGTTTCAAAACTTTAAATATTTGTATCCATTCCATCCACATAGTAAATAACAATAGTAAACAAATGAATGTGCGTAAATCATTATTAGGTGTCTTATTCGCATTACAAGTAA
>JABXNX010003492.1:0-31083 GCA_014843695.1 Archivesica marissinica | reverse complement strand
TTTTAGTGAGACCCAATTCCCATTACACAATTATTTAACTCCATTGCTTTAATTAGATGCAATTATGGTGGGCAATTGTTTTTAAAAAGATACTTTGTATATAAAATTATATCAAAACACAATTTCGACGGATATGTAGTCCAGTGGTAACACGCTGGACTGGTAATCCAGGGATCGCACGTCCATGGTCCGACCTGTCCACAAATATGGTCCGACTCGTCCATGGTCCGACCTGTCCGTAATTCCTCTGTCTGTATCATGCACTATCCTCCAAAATAACTAATTTCTTCAGGAGGCGTCGCTCATATGGGCAACCGGTAGCGACGATAAATAAACGTAAAACACACACACACACACACAATTTCACATGTGTACTAAACAAGAACATTTCCTGTAAATCTATAGTGCTAAATGCAGGTATTTGAAATGCATTTAATATCTGCATCATGATTTCATTTCATTTCTTTTATATCAAGCTGGCTGAAAATTGATTTCTGATTTTTATTCAATTAGATTTTATGAAGTTTGCCCATCAAAATAGCGGACAAGTCAAAGCAATGAATGTAAATAGTGTAGGTTGTGCGAACTATCGATTATAGATGCAAGTTGTAATCCTTTACTGTGACTTTCTGGTAAGCTAGGCTTATAAAAAAAAAATCCCTACCTAGTAACCTACCTATCCTATTTTTTCTGACGGTGAAATCGGAAACAAACATTTTATTTTTGTTGGCCTAAGCACACGGTTTAAATGCAAATGCAGCTTATATATTATTCATATGGGCAAAGTGGAAGACAAAATTATCTGACTACATACTAAATATCTGAAATTACATCCAAACAAAATGGGGTCCAGAAAACTGACATATTAAGTTTATCCAAAAACACGATATAAACAGAAGAAATAAATCATTTCCATAAATAAAACACATACTTAAACACTTTATATTCAATACAAAATAGAATTGTACTCACCATTATTATGTTAATCCGTAAATATTGATAAAATAGGACAGTAATGGTAAACGAACACGTCAGCATACAATGATACATGCATACGCGATTTTCGAAGATGTAAGATGCATACGCGATTTTCGAAGATGTAATATTTCATCCAATAGTTTTTCAGGATTTACTCACGTGACATTTAATTCAATTTCTGATTGGTTAATAAGTCCAGGAATTTTGTAGACAGAAAACAAATTATCGCCTTTCAATAATAAAGAAAAACAATTTTCGCGCCGTTTTCGACTTACGCGGTTTGCGCAGAACAGCGATGATATATACTTAAATATATATACTAGTACCCACAAACGTGCCGAATCACTGATCTCGGACTGAATATGTCACGGATGACCTGGATGCCGACATCGTAGCGGCACTCTTCACTAAATTATGATTAGGCTAGGGGAATATGCAACCTAAGCGCAACACCCTAAATCGATCCAAGTTTGTAGACATGTTAGGCCACTTTCCACAGTTGTTTATGACATTTACTAGTGATTTGCAATAAAATATTATTAAACATGTGTATAGTATACTGGTGCGGCTGATGCCGGACACCTGTTTATAGCCATGTATTTGTAGTTTCCAAGTGTGTAGAACTTATCAGGCACAATAAACGAGTATCATTTATATAAATGACGTGTCGACTATTTGAAACAGGTCAGGCGCGTAGCTGCCTATACGCGAGTATGCGGCTGAATCCACATGATTCTGAAGGGAAAAAAGGTCTACTATGTCCACTGAACGCCTGTCTGGGCTAGCAATGATGCATAGCTACATACATATGGACATTGAACATGTAAATAATCATGCAATTCGCTGGCAAAAAGTACAGAAAATTAGACTTCTGTTAGACAATCGGGGCTTGTATTTGTTTGATATTTAAGCTCTATTTTAGAGGAAAAAAATCTGCCGAGTAAAGGGTTTATTTGTTGATTTATGATCATAAAACTTTCAAATTTCCAGTACTAAATAATGCACCTCAGAACGCCCAGAATGCACCATTGTTTCCACAAAAAAATCAAAGGGGGCTATGCCCCCAGACCCCCTAGTACAATTATGAATCCACATGGATAGAGGGCTAGCTACGCCCCTGCTGAGGTAGGTCAACTGGTACAACATGCCCATTGGCCTTGCTCGGTGTAAATTGTACCAGACCATTGGGTAAAATGTGCTATTCATGAACTTCATAATGCAAATACACAAAAACAGCTAGACAAATTTAATAACCCATGTACTTGTTCGGAGTAAGTAATGTGGGAACATTTTACGGTTTTAGGCAAGTAGGTTACATTGTCATCTCCGAGTCGGAATCTGCAGAATCGGGACGACAGAAGACGAGGGATTGAACCTGCGAAAGTTTAAACGCAATAACCACTGGGCTACTCGCAAGTCTAGATGCAAACTTGTGGAAACACACTCTTGGCGCAGGTGAAAGCATATATTATATACCGAGTCAAAAAAGAAACGATACCTGGTGTTTATGTGTCTATAATTTCAACATTTATTAAGAAAATTCTTTGAAAATTCATAAGATGATAGTCCAACATGTTTGAAAGAGGAGCACATAAAGCATAATGAGCCTCCGAAACTGTCTGCTGCGTGATGACGTAATTCGTCGGACAGGGGTCTAATGGAGTTTTCACACAGACGTCAATACCGAGTATGGGCACCATTTGCGTCTCTCACTGCAATGAACCGCCGTCGCAACGAACGGAAGAGTGTCTGAATCTCTTGCTGGTCAATATGTGTCCACTCCTGACGCAAAACATCCCTCAGTTGGTTTAACGTTACCGGCTGACGTCGTCTGACGCGGCGGTCTAACGTATCCCACAAATGTTCTATGGGTGACAAGTCTGGTGACAAAGCAGGCCACGGCAGGGTTTCAATATTGTTCTGCTCCAATAATGTGGTGGAAATCCGAGCAGTATGACACCTGGCGTTGTCCTGTTGGAACAGTGTGACGTTTCTGTTGACGTTAAAGAACGGCACAACAACTGGCGCAAGGATCTCATCACAGTACCGCTGGGCGTTTAGGTTCCCGTCCACCACTAACAGTTCAGTGCGACTGCCGAAGGTGATACCGCCCCACGCCATAACGCTTCCGCCCCCGAACAGATCGACCTGACGTACACATGCGTCGGCGTAACGTTCACCACGTCTGCGATATACCAGCTCTCTGTCATCCGCTCGACGCAAACAGAACCGCGATTCATCGCTAAACATCACCGAATTCCACTGTAACCGTGTCCAGCGAGCACGTTCCGTCGTCCATTCCCGCCGTACGTCACGGTGACGTCGTGTCAGGATGGGTCCAACGTATGGCCGATAGGCACGAATGCCACGTTCACCGAGCCGGTTCCTGACTGTTTGTGCACTGATGCGATTGTTGGTCATCCCAGGAGTAACGGCAGCTGTGTGCGTAGCAGGTAGGAACCGGTCACGTAAATGTGACGTCCGAATGTGACGGTCCTGTTCACGCGTCGTCACACGTGGTCGACCAGATATTGGACGGTCGTCCACCGATCCATGTGTTCGATAACGTCGAAGTAGACGTGTTATCGTGATCCGCGTAACCCCCGAGTCGATTTGCGACGTCACGCTGACGTAAACCGCCGTCAATCATGCCAATGACACGCATTCTCTGATTGCGGTTTAGCCTAGGCATTTTGTTAGAGGTAACAATGGGTATGTAAGGTGTTTTTCCTTGATGATAATGCAATACCAGTACAATAAACCGGTTTTCCGATTTGTACATGTGTAGGAAGTTGTCTTTGTTGAGGAACACGTGCAAATCGGAAATACGGCGTTCCAGGATTATCGGGTGTTTATGGTTGGCTGACGTTGCAATAAGATACCCGGTACTGATACGTAATAATATTAAACTTTTCTATGGTTTTATCCGTTTCACGTCATTTTTAGTTTGGTATCGTTTCTTTTTTGACTCAGTATATATCTGGTCATTCGTGTGGAAACCGGAGTACCCGGATCAAACCCACCTGTGCTATCAGGCAACCACCTTGTCACCTCATTTTTAACAAGGCTTTATTGTAAAGATATTGGAACACAAATGAAGTGCGTGTCGTTCACTAAAATCGAAACTGGGGGTACTGCGGCCACAGGAACTTGAATGTTATCCATAAGCCACCAAAGGTCTCGTACCTATATCCTAGGACACCCCCTCTATTAAATGTGTGTGTGTCTAGATTATATTCCATACACGCATAAACGCAAAATGAATCACAATGACAGAAAGAGTAAACCGAGATGATATGCAATCCTTCGGAAGCTTGCTGGCACCACATGGGGTGCCAATGATCACATCTTGAAGACTATTTACCAATGTGTGGTCAGGCCTCACCTGGAATATGGATCCACCGCCTGGACAACATCAGCCAAGACCAACCAACAGACACTTGACAAGGATCAGAACAAGGCTCTCAGGCTGATCACAGGTGCAATGAAGAGCACTCCAATCAAGGCCATGGAGAAAAAAATTACTCCCATCAAGCCACTGCAAGAACGTCGCGACACAAGAATTCTTCTACAGACAGAAGTTTCGATGTCAGGAAGAACAACCAATGAAGCAGAGAGTTGAGGCACTAACGAAGAATTGTCTAAAGCGCAGCAGTTTCATCCACCAGTCCAAGAAGCTTGCTCGAAAGCACACCAGCCATCTCCCAGCCAAGACATTGCCTCCAACGCCATTTCTATCCAAGCCATGGTTGACTAGCGATGAATCCAAGGTTACCATCAGCAGGACAATCCCATACATGACATCCAGAGATAGACAACATGATGACGTCAAACGTACCCTCACACTAGCACACATCGACAAGAGTTATCATGGAGAAGCATGGATACACGTCTACACAGATGGTTCAGCCACAAAAGCAGTAGCAAACGAAGGAGCAGGAGTGTATGTCCGACACCCAGATGGACACACAGTCAGTTGCTCTACCTACTGGAGTACACTGCAGCAACTATGGGGGCAGAAGTACAGGCCCTTGAAACAGCAGCATCTCCAGTACACAACAATGTGGAGTGTGCCCAGGTTGTCTTACTGACTGATGCGCTCTCAGTTCTGGATGCCCTGTCTAACAACAAAGAACCCCACCTGATGGAAGCCCTTCGAAGAACAGTCCGCGTAACTAAAAGAACTGTCCTCCATCTTCAGTCATTGCATCCCGTCTTAAATTAGTATTACAAAAAATTATTAGTTTAGATCATAGTGGATTTTTACCAGGTCGATTTATTGGAGATAATATAAGATTAATTTATGACATTATGTTCTATATGGAAAAACAGCAATGTCCAGGTATGATCCTTCTTATAGATTTTGCAACAGCGTTTGATTCATTGTCATGGAAATTAGATTTCTTCAATTTCGGTGAAAACTTTAAAAGATGGATCAAGTTGTTTTACAATGATATCAAATCATGTGTCACCGTAAATGGTCACCTCTCAGACTGGTTCAATATACATCGCGGCTGCCGCCAGGGAGACCCCCTGTCCCCGTATCTCTTTATAGTATGCGCTGAAATATTGGCTTTACTAATTAAACAGAATGAAAATATAACCGGGATCAAAGTAGATACAACAGAATTTTTAGTTTCACAATATGCTGATGATACATCATTACTTCTGGATGGAACGGAAAAATCACCAAGGAACACTATAGCGGTGTTAACATTTTATGCAAACATTTCAGGGTTAAATCTAAATATAGATAAAACAAAGGCAGTTTGGATAGGCTCAATGGAAAATAGTGATAATAACATGTGTTCTGATTTAGGCATCAACTGGGAACATGGTAACTTTAAACTACTTGGTATAACTTTCACAACTAATTTAAATAATATTGTCAATATCAATTATGCAAATAAGATAAAAGAAATAAAGAAGCTGTTCTTTCAATGGTCAAGAAGGATAGTTACTCCAATTGGTGAAAATGTAGTTATCAAAACACTAGCTTTATCAAAGCTTAACCATTTAATCATTAGTTTGCCTAATCCAAGTGCAGATATTATTAAACAAATACAAAGTAGGCCTATATTCTATAATTTTGTGTGGAATAACGGTCCAGATAAAGTTAAAAGAAATAATATTATACAAGATTATGATAAAGGAGGCATAAGAATGATTGACCTTGAAAAATTCATGATCGCTTCAAAAGTAATGTGGCTTAGACGGTATTGGGAAAAAAAAGCAAAATACTTTGTTCTTGTAAAGGAATTATGTCCATTTATAGCGAGGTTTTTTACTTTTGGTAGCGATTATGTTAAGCGTAAGATTAATACTATACAAAATGTTTTCTGGAATGATGTCTTTAAAGGTTACATAACTCTTTCAAATGTCAGGGAACCTGCTTCATGGCAGGAATTTCTGTCCCTGCATATTTGGTATAATCATAAGTTTAAAATTGGAGGGACTAGTTTTTTCTATAAAAGGTACTTGGAAAAAGGAGTAGTGACGGTTACCGATTTAATGGATAGGAATGGAAATTGTTATACTTACAACATTTTCATGGAGGTATTTGCAGTTCAAACAAACTTGTTGCAATACGAGAACATAATCCACTCATTAAGAGAAGTATTAGACAGATTCAGATTTGCACATTATGCAATAAAACAAACCCAATTCAGCCTTTTACGGTAAAACTAATAAATAGTAGTGAGAAGGGGTGTAGAAATATATATGACTCAATTTTAGGGAAACCAACCATACCAAACTCAAGAAAATGGATGAATGATCTCAACCTAAATAACGATTTTAATTGGGGAAACATATATAACCTACCATTTAAAGTCACCATGGACTCCAAGTTACAATGGTTCCAGTTTAGGATAAACCATAGAATTCTTGGAACAAATTATCTGTTGTCAAAAATGGGACTGAGAAATGACAATCTTTGTACTTTTTGTAATCAGCAACCAGAAACTCTAGTGCATTTGTTCTGGAATTGTGAAATCGTGCAAACTTTCTGGCAAAACATAAAAACTTGGATAAATGGAAAATGTAATAACATGAATATCAATTGGACTAACACAGATATATTTGGAAATAAAGAACTCCAAACTGCCTTAAACTGCATAATACTAACAGCAAAATACCACATATACCAAAGCAAAATGAAAACTTCCGTTCCAAACTTGCAGGCCTTAAAACAACAGGTTTCAATGCTTATAAATACTGCAAAATATCAATCTAAGAAATCGTTGTCAATAAACAAATTTGAAAAAATATGGAATACCTTCGCTGTTTTATCCACAGAATAATGTTGCAGTTTTTACCAGAGAGAGCCAGAAACCAAAATGAGTCGGATGATATATATACACATGTATGAACGCTTAGACCCACCACCGTTATGTTCCCTGTGTTGTATTTTTTTATTTTTTTATTAACACCCCCCCCCCTTTTAAATGACCTTGGGCCTTTAACAACGTCAAAAAAGTTATTTGTTACGCGTATGTCTACAATGGTCTAAAACCAATTTAAAAACCATATGGTAAGGCATTGTAAATTATGCCCGGGAACAGAATAGTATATCCATAGTACAAGTTACTTAAATACAGTTTTAATATACTACTACTACTACTACTACTACCATGTATATTCAATGGAATGTTAGATGAATGCATAATATGTATTGTTCTCTGTGCTAGCTGTAAATATATGTACATCTATAATATGATGCCTTCCTAAAAATGAAAAGTTAAAAAAAGAAAAAGAACTGTTCTCCAGTGGGTACCTGCACACATAGGCATCCCTGGCAATGAAGCCGCTGACCAGCTTGCCAAGCAAGGTTTAAGAGGAGAAGAATTATATAAGACTCTGTCTTCCATTCTAATCCTGTTTCTGTATTCTGATTATGCGTGGTGTATGCATTGTTCAATATGTATTATATTGGGAAATAAAATATGTTTAAACTAAGCAAGGTTCTACCGAGAGGCAACCAGACAAAGATTTGACTTACAAGGAGAAATGCACCATAATCAAATCTGCATCAAAGCCAACAGTCGAGAAGGATGACTACCACCTTCTCACCAGACAGGAGCAAGTCACGATATTCCGGCTTAGAACAGGGCATAACCGCCTGAACTTCCATATGTGTCGGAAGCTTGGACTAGCTCCATCAACTGCCTGCAGCTGCATAATAGGGGACCAGACTGCAGAACACATCCTCCAGGAGTGTCCCAATCTTCATGGGCTGAGGAAAACAACCTGGGCAACAGATACTTCTCTCCAGACGAAGTTACATGGCTGCCGGGAGGATCTGAGGAGGACGGCCCATTTCGTGTTTGCTGCCGGCTTGTCCATGTGATTCGCGAACGACAAGAAGAAGAAGATATTCCATACATGTCAATACCCCTCCCAAATCAATGTATGATGACATGGCGAAATATGCGACTGTCTATAGATTATATTCCATACATGTCAATACCCCTCCCAAATCAATGTATGATGACATGGCGAGATATGCGACCGTCTAGATTATATTCCATACATGTCAATACCCCTCCCAAATCAATGTATGATGGCATGGCGAGATATGCGACCGTCTAGATTATATTCCATACATGAAATACCCTCCCAAATCAATGTATGATGACATGGCGAGATATGCGACCGTCTAGATTATATTCCATACATGTCAATACCCCTCCCAAATCACTGTATGATAGCATGGCGAGATATGCGACTGTAGATTATATTCCATACATGTCAATACCCCTCCCAAATCAATGTATGATGACATGGCGAGATATGCGACCGTCTAGATTATATTCCATACATGTCAATACCCCTCCCAAATCAATGTATGATGGCATGGCGAGATATGCGACTGTAGATTATATTCCATACATGTCAATACCCCTCCCAAATCAATGTATGATGGCATGGCGAGATATGCGACTGTCTATAGATTATATTCCATACATGTCAATACCCCTCCCAAATCAATGTATGATGACATGGCGAGATATGCGACTGTCTATAGATTATATTCCATACATGTCAATACCCCTCCCAAATCAATGTATGATGGCATGGCGAGATATGCGACTGTAGATTATATTCCATACATGTCAATACCCCTCCCAAATCAATGTATGATGGCATGGCGAGATATGCGACTGTAGATTATATTCCATACATGTCAATACCCCTCCCAAATCAATGTATGATGGCATGGCGAGATATGCGACCGTCTATATTATATTCCATACATGTCAATACCCCTCCCAAATCAATGTATGATGGCATGGCGAGAAATGCGACTGTCTATAGATTATATTCCATACATGTCAATACCCCTCCCAAATCAATGTATGATGGCATGGCGAGAAATGCGACTGTCTATAGATTATATTCCATACATGTCAATACCCCTCCCAAATCAATGTATGATGGCATGGCGAGAAATGCGACTGTCTATAGATTATATTCCATACATGTCAATACCCCTCCCAAATCAATGTATGATGGCATGGCGAGAAATGCGACTGTCTATAGATTATATTCCATACATGTCAATACCCCTCCCAAATCAATGTATGATGGCATGGCGAGAAATGCGACTGTCTATAGATTATATTCCATACATGTCAATACCCCTCCCAAATCAATGTATGATGGCATGGCGAGAAATGCGACTGTCTATAGATTATATTCCATACATGTCAATACCCCTCCCAAATCAATGTATGATGGCATGGCGAGAAATGCGACTGTCTATAGATTATATTCCATACATGTCAATACCCCTCCCAAATCAATGTATGATGGCATGGCGAGACATGCGACCGTCAAGATTATTCCATACATGTCGATACCCCTCCCCCAAATCAATGTATGATGACATGGCGAGATATGCGACCGTCTAGATTATTTTCCATGCATGTCAATACCCCTCCCAAATCAATGTATGAGGACATGGCGAGATATGCGACCGTCTAGATTATATTCCATGCATGTCAATACCCCTCCCAAATCAATATAATTGATGGCATGGCGAGATATGCGACTGTCTATAGATTATATTCCATACATGTCAATACCCCTCCCAAATCAATATATGATGACATGGCGAGATATGCGACTGTCTATAGATTATATTCTATACAAAGTCATGTCAATACCCCTCCCAAATCAATATATGACGACATGGCGAGATATGCGACCGTCTAGATTATATTCCATACATGTCGATACCCCTCCCAAATCAATATATGATGACATGGCGAGATATGCGACTGTCTAGATTATATTCCATACATGTCGATACCCCTCCCAAATCAATATAAAAATTATGATGGCATGGCGAGATATTCGACTGTCTATAGATTATATTCCAGCATTTCAATACCCCTCCCAAATGGTATTGCATCTTTGGCCTATTTGTATAATTTCATTTCCTCTGACAATATGCAGCCCCCACCTTCAGCGTCTTATACGAGTTACGCGCCTGCGTATATTATAAAGATCGGGTTTCAGCAGTCGTGTATTATATATTCACAGACGGATGTGTAGTACAGTGGTAACACGCTGGACTGGTAATCCAGGGATCGCAGGTTCGACCCCCCCCCGTCTGACCATAATCAAATTAACAGTCTTTCAAATGGGACGTTAAACCGAGGTCTCGTGTCGGTGCTGCACGTAAAAGAACCAGAGGAGACTCTGGAATGGGTATCTTGTCTATCATTGCACTATCCTCCAAAATCTAAAATGACTAATCTCTTCAGGAGGCGTCGCTCATGAATATGGGTAACCAGTAGCGACGATAAATAAACGTAAAACACACTAGTGTATTATAATTACATCAGCTTTGTTAAAATGAACAGGTTTGCAAAGAGTTAAGTCGATAAATCGATACAGTTATGCAAGTTATTTTTCAGGGTCTACATATATATACATGTAGAGAAACGTATATATTGTTCAGTATTCCATCCCCTTTACTGAACGTATACTAAACACCTGTACATGTACAAAGTATATCTTATTATATATACGTGTCCAATGCATACCAGTCTTACACATCAACCGAAATGTATTCTTAAGAAGCAATAATTGTCATAATTGGTATACTATGATTATATTATAAATGTAATATAATAATATCAGGTGCGTAGCTAGGCCTACGCATGTACGCACGTGCGTAAGATTTATTTTGACAGTTCCTGAAAAATTATATAAATGCGAAAAATGCAATAAAAACTTGATCGTAAGGGGTAAGGGCACTGACATTGATCATTCACAAGACAGCAGACATGATCGAAATGCCAAGAAATATTGATTGTAGCTGATAGTATGCAATAGTCACCGGAGACCATATAGCGGAAACAATTCTCCCACTAGAATGGTGCGTAATCCATATTTAGGCCTAGCTACGCGCCTGGCGCCTGTAGGTAAATACTATACCGGTAATCATATTATATATTTAGTATGCATATAGTGGTGGAACCTATGCTCGGCGTAAATCCTACATATCCTGGCCAATATTAAAAGTTAAATGCACTTTCCGTATATTATTATTTTCTTAAGTCGTGAACACAACTGAAAAGTGTTGTTGAAAATTGTAGCTTCATTACGTGACCAGCCCCTCAATACACAACCGAAATTCCGGACCTTTCGCACCTGAAGCGAACGTGCATCCGCTGCGCTATCACGACTTCCACAAGTGGATTACTTCTAAATAGAAACCTCTCCCTGGAGAACATTGTCTGACCTCCAATGTGGATTTCCTATTACTAGTATTAGACATTACCCCTTTAAAGCGAAACTCCTCTAAACCGAATGTGTCATCTGAGCATGATGGTGTTTGGCTTAAAGGGGTAATGTCTAATTCCATTGTACTATTTTTTATCTTAAGTTTCGTTCAAAACATACAATACCGTTATTTATGCTGTGTGTCATCTGTTCTTGTGTCATGGTTCATTTTAATAGCCACACAGAATGGTTCATTGAATTTCGATGTTATTCTCACCCAAAATGGGGTTCGTTTCGCCGTCCTGTCTGTGTATGTGTCCGTTTGTAATTACCCCTATCCGTTTGTGAACACTTTGTGTTTCCGGATATTTCTATTCTTACATGCACTTCGTGAATCCTCACACACCATAAACAACATATCAGCGGCATAGCCAGCTGAAAATGATGTGCAAGCCCATTTGAACTATTAAGCGCCGTAGGTGCGAACCCGGTAGGGGGGTCTGAGGGCATCTTGCCCACTAATGTTTTGAAATCTAGACATCAACTGATGCACTCTGGCACCTTTTAAGGGAAGTTTATACACTAACAAACACATAAGAAAAGTTCCAAATAATAATATACAGCCAAAAAACCACCTGAATATAATGTGCACGCCCGGGCATTATGGTGTAAAGGCAACTACGCGCCTGCATATTAAAATGTGCAACACACAGGGACAAGTTGCGTAGAAAATCTTAACTGTATTCAAATAAACACAATTGACAAAATATTACCTTTTCATTTCGATATATATATATATATATGGCAATAGTATTCCAAACTGCATAATTATGTATTAACTTCAAAGCATTACAAAACAGAACAGAACACAACACACACAACTGATGGTTTTTTTTATGGTAGCTAAGATTGTTGTAAGATCTTTTATGCAACAGCTCATAGTCTATTTGCGGACATTCTTCCATATACGTGTCATGGGCGGTTCCAGGGGGGACCCGGTGTACGACCCCCTAAAGTCGCCAGAGTTCGATTTTTGTTTTGGTAAGTAATGTTTGTGATTTCTATAAAAAAAATCCACCCTCATTTTTCTGCCAAGGTCTATCAACACATTAAAACAGGACCCATTCAATATAATAACCGACTGTATGACTTTCATACCTAAATTTCAAAAAACCTAAAATCAATGGGAGGCCCGCGGACCCCCACCAATAGAAGGTGGTTACCCCCTCCCGTAACTTCACGCCCCCTAACCCAAAATCCTTCTAAAGATATTTCGTTTTAACATCGGTAGTATTGGCCCCACTAGAATGTGGTGGCCTGTATGCATCAGATTTTGACACGGTAGGAGTTGTGGCTAACGGGTTGTGAACGGTAGGAGTTGTGGCTAACGGGTTGTGAACGGTAGGAGTTGTGAATGGTAGGAGTTGTGGCTAACGAGTTGTGAACGGTAGGAGTTGTGGCTAACGAGTTGTGAACGGTAGGAGTTGTGGCTAACGAGCTGTGAACGGTAGGAGTTGTGGCTAACAGGTTGTGAACGGTAGTTGTGGCTAACAGGTTGTGAACGGTAGTTGTGGCTAATGGGTTGTGAACAGTAGGAGTTGTGGCTAACAGGTTGCGAACGGTAGGAGTTGTGGCTAACAGGTTGTAAACGGTAGGAGTTGTGGCTAACAGGTTGCTAACGGTAGGAGTTGTGGCTAACAGGTTGTGAATGGTAGGAGTTGTGGCGAACAGGTTGTGAACGGTAGGAGTTGTGGCTAACCGGTTGTGAATATTTATCATGCATTAGCTTGAACATATTTCTTACATACATGTATTGTTACGTTTGGTTTAAACATATTTATTTTCTATCATGTACATTTACAATTGAAATTGGACAGAAAGCTATACAGCTTATGGTTGTCCTCTCCTTATTGTTACGTTTATATTTGTGATATTTGATATGGTACTAAAACCTCTATTCTACTCTACAATACTGATAAGTACCAATATATGCATAAACCCAACCTTTATGCAGTGAAGTCTGCTGCATATGGCTAAATATATAATATAATGCACTTTGGCACATTCAAAGTAAAATTCTGTATTAAAACTGTTGTTTGTAATAGTCCACAAACTGTTGTTTGTAACAAACGGATCTGTAGTCCAGTGGTAACACGCTGGACTGGTAATCCAGCGATCGCAGGTTTGATCCCAGTCTGACCCTAATAAAATTAACAGTCTTTCAGTTGGGACTTTAAACCGAGGTCCTGTATCGGTGCTTTACACCGTGCACGTAAAAGAACCAGAGGAGACTCTGGAATGGGTCTCTCTCTGTATCATTGCACTATCCTCCAAAACTCTAAAATGACTAATCTCTTCAGGAGGTGTCGTTCATATGGGCAACCGGTAGCGACGATAAATAAACGTAAAACACGCATGTATAGGATCACATGTTGAGTGGCCTATATATAACTTTAAGGAAATAAGGAAAACAACACAATCTATGAATGTCATTTTATATTGAAGACAACGTTCTTTATATTCGATCTCAATCATCGTTTTCTATACAAATAAGTTCATCTTTAACCCATTCAACACCAAGTAACTCACATGGACTGGTCCATGATATTCATAAACCAATAAATGAATCAGAATATCACATTTGGACAAGTTCATTTATCAAAATGGGTAATTATGTCTAAAAATAGTCATATCACTGGCAAAAAGTGCAGATCCTGATGAGACGGCTCGTCACGAGCCGGCTCATCTGGATCTACACTTTTTTGTAAGCCAATTTAGAGGTCTGCGGTGTTGAAAGGGTTAATTTTTCTTTAATTCGTAATATTCCGACAGCTAAGATGGCAGTATTTTTTTTTGGATTTTTTTATTTATGTTTATTTAACGTCGCTACCGGTTTCCCATTTGAGCGACGGACAGTTTACCTAAAAACACCTTTCCTGGGCAGGCTCCAGCGGTTAACCAGTACTTGGTGCACCAACCTCCATAAGAAACTGCCAACTTTTTCATATAAATGACACACGGTCTGAGCGGGGCTCGAACGCGTGACCATCAGAGATGATAAGTTACAGTGGTATACAAGTCAGCGACCGTAACCACTCGACCACGGAGGCGGTATTATGAAAACAATCTGACATTGTTGGTATGCAGAATTCCATCCCACCCTATGATTAACATTCATTCAGATGGAACTATACTCACACGAAAAAGAAAGTGTGCACTTGGTTAGAGGGGAAATGTTATACTTATATATAGAAGCAATAAATAGGCAAATTTAGTATCAAAATGTGCAAAAATGTATTGGCTACACGATGTTTTATTTTTAATTGAAATTTGATAATTATCAGAACACTGTTTTACAAGTAAATATAAGTATGTAATTTTCCCTCTAACCAAGTGCACACTTTCTTTTTCGTGTGAGTATATAAACATATGTCCAATGTTTCAGATCTATTTACCTGGAATACAAAAGAACCAGGGGTGTCTGGAATTGGGGCGTCTCCTATGTCTATTCTCCAAAATATAAAATTATTACTATAACAAAGTTGCAGAGGCACGATAAATAAATGTTTAACAATAATAATAATATTCCATGTTGCCGTATAATTTGGATTAAACTTAGAAATATAAGTAATTATTTCACTAAGCCTAAAACACAGTGGTTGTGTATTGTTCTCACTAATATTTCTAAGTAACTATTTCACTAAACCAAGAAAACAGTGGTTGTGTATTGTTCTTACTAAGATTTCTAAGCAATTATTTCACTAAACCCAGAAAACAGTGGTTGTGTATTGTTCTTACTAAGATTTCTAAGTAACTATTTCACTAAACCAAGAAAACAGTGGTTGTGTATTGTTCTTACTAAGATTTCTAAGTAATTATTTCACTAAACCAAGAAAACAGTGGTTGTGTATTGTTCTTACTAATATTTCAAATTTATTAAACCAGCTGGCAAACTGGCAAATAAAACATAATTTTTAAAAAATAATATAATTTATATAATAAAAATCTTGTTTACAAATATCCCATTAATAGAACATAAATGGTTTTCTTGCGTACACATATCCCATTAATAGAACATAAATGGTTTTCTTGTTTACAAATATCCAATTAATAGAACATAAATAGTTTTTTTTACAAATATCCCATTAATAGAACATAAATAGTTTTCTTTTACAAATATCCCATTAATAGAACATAAATGGTTTTCTTGTTTACAAATATCCCATTAATAGAACATAAATAGTTTTCTTTTACAAATATTCCATTAATAGAACATAAATGGTTTTCTTGTTTACAAATATCTCATTAATAGAACATAAATAGTTTTCTTTTACAAATATCCCATTAATAGAACATAAATAGTTTTCTTTTACAAGGTATGAAATGCAAAGAATCACTCACTACACAAATGCAAAGAAACACACAGAAGTATAAAAATATGTTGATTTTCAACATCACATGACATATCACAGGTTATCACGTGACCCAGGTTATCTGATGATATAGAGAAAGGCAAATAAAGCTAGCATGAGTTTCTGAGCATGGGTAACCCAATCTGCCCCTGATGTTTGATTGCCGATTGTAATTGGCTTCGTGTTTTTGATCATCCAATCATATCCCTCCGTCTTCCCTTGCCTCTTCAATTCCGGTCCAACTTGGTCCCTCACCATTTTGTTGTAGTCGTTTAGATATGCTATCTATAATAGAGAGAATAGAATAGAGCAGTATAGAGGTCAATCACTTGATCGTTGCTCGACATATTTTCGTGATTTTCCAGTGACAGATGTTTTCGTGATTTTCCAGTGACATGTGTTTTCGCGATATTCCACTGAGATGTTTTTGCGATATTCCACTGAGATGTTTTCGGGATTTTCCAGATCATTTCCCGGTTTTCAAGTGACATGATGTTTTCGTGCAAATGCTTAAATAAGCGACAGTGTTTTCTCTCTCTTGAATTGTTGCCAAAATAACATGCACAGAGATAAAATAGTGGTTTACATACCTACAAAAGTACAATAGTTTATACACAATTTGTTTTAGCTCAATTGCGAAACAAGTTCTTACAACAATAGTTTTAATCACTCTCGAGACCGCATTCCTGATGGAATCCATCGCCATGAGGGAGATTTTTAGTTTAATCATATTTTATTGCTCGATTCGTTTTACATATACATGTGAATACAAAACATGACAAATTAAATCAAGGCAAACGGGTCAGGCCACACGTTTTAGCAACATTAGTTACGGCCCTTCCCGACAAGATAGTAAATGAAAATAATAGCGACCAGTGATTTCAAGCATATATGTATGTATGTTCCTTTAATGTCAAACCCCTCGCGGGGACTTAGACATGTTTTCCTGGGCAGGCTTAGTTGACCTAAGCGATTAACAAGAATCCAGGATACATTGGTGAGAACCCAGGATACATTGGTGAGAACCCAGGATACATTGGTGAGAACCCAAGATACATTGGTGAGAACCCAGGATACATTGGTGAGAACCCAAGATACATTGGTGAGAACCCAGGATACATTGGTGAGAACCCAAGATACATTGGTGAGAACCCAAGATACATTGGTGAGAACCCAAGATATATTGGTGAGAACCCAAGATACATTGGTGAGAACCCAAGATACATTGGTGAGAACCCAAGATACATTGGTGAGAACCCAAGATACATTGGTGAGAACCCAGGATACATTGGCAGACATTAGGTATATAGGACGGTCATGACCTGGACACTAGGTATATAGGACAGTCATGACCTGGACACTGGGTATATAGGATGGTCATGACCTGGACACTAGGTATATAGGACGGTCATGACCTGGACACTAGGTATATAGGACAGTCATGACCTGGACACTAGGTATATAGGACGGTCATGACCTGGACACTAGGTATATAGGACAGTCATGACCTGGACACTGGGTATATAGGACGGTCATGACCTGGACACTAGGTATATAGGACGGTCATGACCTGGACACTGGTTATATAGGATGGTCATGACCCGGACACTAGGTATATAGGACGGTCATGACTCAGACACTAGGTATATAGGACGGTCATGACCTGGACACTGGGTATATAGGATGGTCATGACCTGGACACTGGGTATATAGGATGGTCATGACCCGGACACTAGGTATATAGGACGGTCATGACCTGGACACTGGGTATATAGGATGGTCATGACCTGGACACTAGGTATATAGGACGGTCATGACCCAGACACTAGGTATATAGGATGGTCATGACCTGGACACTAGGTATATAGGTGGTCATGACCCAGACACTAGGTATATAGGACGGTCATGACCCGGACACTAGGTATATAGGATGGTCATGACCCAGACACTAGGTATATAGGACGGTCATGACCCAGACACTAGGTACATAGGATGGTCATGACCCGGACACTAGGTATATAGGATGGTCATGACCCGGACACTAGGTATATAGGACGGTCATGACCCAGACACTAGGTATATAGGATGGTCATGACACTAGGTATATAGGACGGTCATGACCAGGACACTAGGTATATAGGATGGTCATGACCAGGACACTAGGTATATAGGATGGTCATGACCCGGACACTAGGTATATAGGATGGTCATGACCCGGACACTAGGTATATAGGACGGTCATGACCCAGACACTAGGTATATAGGACGGTCATGACCCGGACACTAGGTATATAGGATGGTCATGACCCAGACACTAGGTATATAGGATGGTCATGACCCAGACACTAGGTATATAGGATGGTCATGACCCGGACACTAGGTATATAGGATGGTCATGACCCGGACACTAGGTATATAGGATGGTCATGACCCAGACACTAGGTATATAGGATGGTCATGACCAGGACACTAGGTATATAGGACGGTCATGACCCGGACACTAGGTATATAGGACGGTCATGACCCAGACACTAGGTATATAGGATGGTCATGACCCAGACACTAGGTATATAGGAATATAGGACGGTCATGACCCAGACACTAGGTATATAGGATGGTCATGACCAGGACACTAGGTATATAGGATGGTCATGACCCGGACACTAGGTATATAGGATGGTCATGACCCAGACACTAGGTATATAGTATGGTCATGACCCAGACACTAGGTATATAGGACGGTCATGACCAGGACACTAGGTATATAGGATGGTCATGACCCAGACACTAGGTATATAGGATTGGCGGTCATGACCCAGACACTAGGTATATAGTATGGTCATGACCCAGACACTAGGTATATAGTATGGTCATGACCCAGACACTAGGTATATAGGATGGTCATGACCCAGACACTAGGTATATAGGATGGTCATGACCCGGACACTAGGTATATAGGACGGTCATGACCCAGACACTAGGTATATAAGACGGTCATGACCCAGACACTAGGTATATAGGATGGTCATGACCCAGACACTAGGTATATAGGATGGTCATGACCCAGACACTAGGTATATAGGACGGTCATGACCCAGACACTAGGTATATAGGACGGTCATGACCCGGACACTAGGTATATAGGATGGTCATGACCCAGACACTAGGTATATAGGACGGTCATGACCCAGACACTAGGTATATAGGATGGTCATGACCCAGACACTAGGTATATAGGACGGTCATGACCCACACTAGGTATATAGGATGGTCATGACCGGACACTAGGTATATAGGATGGTCATGACCAGGACACTAGGTATATAGGACGGTCATGACCCGGACACTAGGTATATAGGATGGTCATGACCCAGACACTAGGTATATAGGATGGTCATGACCAGACACTAGGTATATAGGATGGTCATGACCCAGACACTAGGTATATAGGACGGTCATGACCCAGACACTAGGTATATAGGATGGTCATGACCCGGACACTAGGTATATAGGATGGTCATGACCCAGACACTAGGTATATAGGACGGTCATGACCCGGACACTAGGTATATAGGATGGTCATGACCCGGACACTAGGTATATAGGACGGTCATGACCCGGACACTAGGTATATAGGATGGTCATGACCCAGACACTAGGTATATAGGATGGTAATGACCAGGACACTAGGTATATAGGACGGTCATGACCAGGACACTAGGTATATAGGACGGTCATGACCCGGACACTAGGTATATAGGACGGTCATGACCAGGACACTAGGTATATAGGACGGTCATGACCCGGACACTAGGTATATAGGACGGTCATGACCAGGACACTAGGTATATAGTATGGTCATGACCCAGACACTAGGTATATAGGATGGTCATGACCAGGACACTAGGTATATAGGACGGTCATGACCCGGACACTAGGTATATAGGACGGTCATGACCAGGACACTAGGTATATAGTATGGACATGACCCAGACACTAGGTATTTTAGACACAGTACCTGTTTTTTGTTTAATAAGTCATAGTTGATGAGGTGTGGTTCGTAGGGAACAAGCGTAACATGCTCAAATGTTAGAAACTGTGTCCCTGGAAAGCTGTACTGAAAGAAAAATAACAGTACACGTACAGTCAAACCTGTCTTAAACCTTAACCTGCCAATCACAACTATAGAGCCAGAACAGACGACACATAACGTACCTGGCTCTATGCTGTTTGCTATTCGGATAGTGGAGCTAAAGCACTTGTCTGAATAGCAAACAGTATAGAGCCAGAACAGATGACACATAGCGTACCTGGCTCTATGCTGTTTACTATTCGGATAGTGGAGCTAAAACACTTGTCTGAATAGCAAACAGCATAGAGCCAGAGCAGACGACACATAACGTACCTGGCTCTATGCTGTTTGCTATTCGGATAGTGGAGCTAAAGCACTTGTCTGAATAGCAAACAGCATAGAGCCAGAGCAGACGACACATAACGTACCTGGCTCTAGGCTGTTTGCTATTCGGATAGTGGAGCTAAAGCACTTGTCTGAATAGCAAACAGCATAGAGCCAGAGCAGACGACACATAACGTACCTGGCTCTATGGTGTTTGCTATTCGGATAGTGGAGCTAAAACACTTGTCTGAATAGCAAACAGCATAGAGCCAGAGCAGACGACACATAACGTACCTGGCTCTATGCTGTTTACTATTCGGATAGTGGAGCTAAAACACTTGTCTGAATAACAAACAATATAGATCCTGATCGACGTGGCGCTATTCAGCAGGTTATGCATTAAGCAGTCAACTAAGGGAGTGATGAAAAATGGCTGCTTAGTCAAGGTGACTACTATATCAAGGCTCAATATAGGTTAATTATTGAACTGGTTGTTTAACTCATTTCATTCTGGATTCTGGTTTTGCAAACAACATAGATCCAGATCAGCCGCAGCGGGACTTAGCAAGTGTCTTAGCAAGATCATCTGAATAGCAAACAGCATAGAGCCTGATAAGACAGCAAGTTCCGTGGCGGCTGATCTGGCTCTATGTTCTTTGCAAATAATGTTTGAATGGTATCCAGAATCAAATGGGTTAATAGAGGTGACCACTAACACAGGTTTGACTGTATATCCAAATTCTACATGACAATGATCTATATTATTGTTACGGTTTCTTGCTGTTGCTCGTACCTAATGCAGCTATTCCGCAATGCCATGTTACATATGCTTCCTTATTACATTAGACTTTTGAAGATTGCGAAACAAGAAATATATATATTATTTGCTCTAGCTTGGTCGGTTGCAAGTGCATAATAATAAGTAGGTCTTCGCGTAGGAGGAAACAAGCGCACCAGGGGAAAACCCACCTGTTCAATCTGGTGATCACCTATCTAGTGCATCTCACATACTTCCCTGGTGATCACCTATCTAGTACATCTCACATACTTCCCTGGTGATCACCTATCTAGTACATCTCACATACTTCCCTGGTGATCACCTATCTAGTACATCTCACATACTTCCCTGGTGATCACCTATCTAGTACATCTCACATACTTCCCTGGTGATCACATATCTAGTACATCTCACATACTTCCCTGGTGATCACATATCTAGTACATCTCACATACTTCCCTGGTGATCACCTATCTAGTACATCTCACATACTTCCCTGGTGATCACCTATCTAGTACATCTCACATACTTCCCTGGTGATCACCTATCTAGTACATCTCACATACTTCCCTGGTGATCACCTATCTAGTACATCTCACATACTTCCCTGGTGATCACCTATCTAGTACATATCACATACTTCCCTGGTGATCACCTATCTAGTACATCTCACATACTTCCCTGGTGATCACCTATCTAGTACATCTCACATACTTCCCTGGTGATCACCTATCTAGTACATCTCACATACTTCCCTGGTGATCACCTATCTAGTACATCTCACATACTTCCCCAGTGATCACCTATCTAGTACATCTCACATACTTCCCTGGTGATCACCTATCTAGTACATCTCACATACTTCCCTGGTGATCACCTATCTAGTACATATCACATACTTCCCTGGTGATCACATATCTAGTACATCTCACATACTTCCCTGGTGATCACCTATCTAGTACATCTCACATACTTCCCTGGTGATCACCTATCTAGTACATCTCACATACTTCCCTGGTGATCACATATCTAGTACATCTCACATACTTCCCTGGTGATCACCTATCTAGTACATCTCACATACTTCCCTGGTGATCACCTATCTAGTACATCTCACATACTTCCCTGGTGATCACATATCTAGTACATCTCACATACTTCCCTGGTGATCACATATCTAGTACATCTCACATACTTTCCTGGTGATCACCTATCTAGTACATCTCACATACTTCCCTGGTGTTCACCTATCTAGTACATCTCACATACTTCCCTGGTGATCACCTATCTAGTACATCTGACATACTTCCCTGGTGATCACCTATCTAGTACATCTCACATACTTCCCCAGTGATCACCTATCTAGTACATCTCACATACTTCCCTGGTGATCACCTATCTAGTACATCTCACATACTTCCCTGGTGATCACCTATCTAGTACATATCACATACTTCCCTGGTGATCACATATCTAGTACATCTCACATACTTCCCTGGTGATCACCTATCTAGTACATCTCACATACTTCCCTGGTGATCACATATCTAGTACATCTCACATACTTCCCTGGTGATCACATATCTAGTACATCTCACATACTTTCCTGGTGATCACCTATCTAGTACATCTCACATACTTCCCTGGTGGTCACCTATCTAGTACATCTCACATACTTCCCTGGTGATCACCTATCTAGTACATCTCACATACTTCCCTGGTGGTCACCTATCTAGTACATCTCACATACTTCCCTGGTGATCACATATCTAGTACATCTCACATACTTTCCTGGTGATCACCTATCTAGTACATCTCACATACTTCCCTGGTGGTCACCTATCTAGTACATCTCACATACTTCCCTGGTGATCACCTATCTAGTACATCTCACATACTTCCCTGGTGATCACCTATCTAGTACATCTCACATACTTCCCTGGTGATCACCTATCTAGTACATCTCACATACTTCCCTGGTGATCACCTATCTAGTACATCTCACATACTTCCCCAGTGATCACCTATCTAGTACATCTCACATACTTCCCTGGTGATCACCTATCTAGTACATCTCACATACTTCCCTGGTGATCACCTATCTAGTACATATCACATACTTCCCTGGTGATCACATATCTAGTACATCTCACATACTTCCCTGGTGATCACCTATCTAGTACATCTCACATACTTCCCTGGTGATCACCTATCTAGTACATCTCACATACTTCCCTGGTGATCACATATCTAGTACATCTCACATACTTCCCTGGTGATCACATATCTAGTACATCTCACATACTTCCCTGGTGATCACATATCTAGTACATCTCACATACTTCCCTGGTGATCACCTATCTAGTACATCTCACATACTTCCCTGGTGATCACCTATCTAGTACATCTCACATACTTCCCTGGTGATCACCTATCTAGTACATCTCACATACTTCCCTGGTGATCACCTATCTAGTACATCTCACATACTTCCCTGGTGATCACATATCTAGTACATCTCACATACTTCCCTGGTGGTCACCTATCTAGTACATCTGACATACTTCCCTGGTGATCACCTATCTAGTACATCTCACATACTTCCCTGGTGATCACCTATCTAGTACATCTGACATACTTCCCTGGTGATCACATATCTAGTACATCTGACATACTTCCCTGGTGATCACCTATCTAGTACATCTCACATACTTCCCTGGTGATCACATATCTAGTACATCTCACATACTTCCCTGGTGATCACCTATCTAGTACATCTGACATACTTCCCTGGTGATCACATATCTAGTACATCTCACATACTTCCCTGGTGATCACCTATCTAGTACATCTCACATACTTCCCTGGTGATCACATATCTAGTACATCTCACATACTTCCCTGGTGATCACATATCTAGTACATCTGACATACTTCCCTGGTGATCACCTATCTAGTACATCTGACATACTTCCCTGGTGATCACCTATCTAGTACATCTGACATACTTCCCTGGTGATCACATATCTAGTACATCTGACATACTTCCCTGGTGATCACCTATCTAGTACATCTGACATACTTCCCTGGTGATCACCTATCTAGTACATCTCACATACTTCCCTGGTGATCACATATCTAGTACATCTGACATACTTCCCTGGTGATCACATATCTAGTACATCTGACATACTTCCCTGGTGATCACCTATCTAGTACATCTGACATACTTCCCTGGTGATCACATATCTAGTACATCTGACATACTTCCCTGGTGATCACCTATCTAGTACATCTGACATACTTCCCTGGTGATCACCTATCTAGTACATCTGACATACTTCCCTGGTGATCACCTATCTAGTACATCTGACATACTTCCCTGGTGATCACATATCTAGTACATCTGACATACTTCCCTGGTGATCACCTATCTAGTACATCTCACATACTTCCCCAGTGATCACCTATCTAGTACATCTGACATACTTCCCCGGTGATCACCTATCTAGTACATCTGACATACTTCCCTGGTGATCACCTATCTAGTACATCTGACATACTTCCCTGGTGATCACCTATCTAGTACATCTCACATACTTCCCCAGTGATCACCTATCTAGTACATCTCACATACTTCCCCAGTGATCACATATCTAGTACATCTCACATACTTCCCTGGTGATCACATATCTAGTACATCTCACATACTTCCCTGGTGATCACATATCTAGTACATCTCACATACTTCCCTGGTGATCACATATCTAGTACATCTCACATACTTCCCTGGTGATCACATATCTAGTACATCTCACATACTTCCCTGGTGATCACATATCTAGTACATCTCACATACTTCCCTGGTGATCACCTATCTAGTACATCTCACATACTTCCCTGGTGATCACATATCTAGTACATCTCACATACTTCCCTGGTGATCACATATCTAGTACATCTCACATACTTCCCTGGTGATCACCTATCTAGTACATCTCACATACTTCCCTGGTGATCACATATCTAGTACATCTCACATACTTCCCTGGTGATCACCTATCTAGTACATCTCACATACTTCCCTGGTGATCACCTATCTAGTACATCTCACATACTTCCCTGGTGATCACATATCTAGTACATCTCACATACTTCCCTGGCCAGTATAGATATAGAATTATGTATTGATGAAAAGTATGATTGCTAAACAACCAATTTGTTATTACATTATTACATATCGCGTTTGTAGGCGACGCAATATTGCCTTTTTTATTGATTTTTATTTAACCCGTTGCACAGCAATGGCAGCATAGAGCCAGATCAGACGGTGCATAACGTGCAATCTGATCAGGCTCTATGTTGTTTGCTATTCGGATAGTGGAGCTGAAACACTTATCTGAATATCAAACAACATAGAAGTTGTCACAAAACTAATAGAAAAATGAATATGCAGGGAATTTGTTCCATTTTGTATTATGCATTTTTCCAATTTGTCATGCATCAATGCGATAGTTTGTTCGACTTCCAATCGACCTTTTATGTATTTGATAAATAGGTCTATATGTGGATTCGATTTTTTAATTTATGAAGTATTTTGGCTACGAGAATAATGAACTTTTTAAAATCATTTTCGGCATCACCTTTTATTATTTAAGCGACATATTGTTTCATAATCTATATCTAAGATTATATCTCTGTCGGAAATAAATCTTTAATTCTCTCCAGTTTATAAATGTATAATTAAATTGTATATTTACTGTGGTCGTTGCATTTTTGATCCTAACAATGTTTTCCAAACGAATACCAAATTCACCGTCTTCATAATAACCAGGTTCTGGAAAGACAAAACACAAATCATAATTTAAGCCTGTGATTCGCCACACCATACAAAAAGTAGTCCGCTATAAATATTATGAAAAATAGAATAATTATGCAATTCATAGGGCTATGAATGGCTATCACATGGGCTGAATCAGCCAATCAGAATCCCGATATTGCAAGAAGTTATTTATAATTATTTATATATAACGATGATGAAATTATTAATTATTTTTCTAATTATAGAAACATTCTAAAGAACTTTACTTGCGAATTGCATTCATTTTATTATCAGATATCAAAAGTTAATGTTAAGTAATGTATATTAAAAGCAATGCATTTAATATATATATATATATATGTAATTAAAAAATAACAATGTATTATTATTTCAATCTCATGCGTAAATATGTGAGAACAGATATTAATATTATATATGTACATTTACACCATATTACAGACGGCGCTCAGGCCGTGTCTCATTTATATGAAAAAGTTGGCAGTTTCTTACGGAGGTTGGTGCACCAAGTACTGGTTAACCGCTGGAGCCTGCCCAGGAAAGGTGTTGTTAGGTAAACTGCCCGTCGCTCAAATGGGAAACCGGTAGCGATGTTAAATAAACTTAAATAAAAAAATTACAGACAGATCTGTAGTCCAGTGGTAACATGCTGGATTGGTAATCCAGGGATCGCAGGTTTGATCCCCCGTGTGACCCTAATAAATTAACAGTCTTTCAGATGGGACGTTAAACCGAGGTCACGTGTCGGTGCTGTACACCGTGCACTTAAAAGAACCAGAGGAGACTCTGGAATGAGTCTCTGTCTGTATCATTGCACTATCCTCCAAAAATCTAAAATGACCAATCTCTTCAGGAGGCGTCGCTCATATGTGCAACAGGTAGCGACGATAAATAAACGTAAAACACATATATTACAGAATTAATAAAGCTGTACGAAGAGCTACAATGAGGATAAAACATGCACACACATACACAAAATGCAAGCAGTAATCCACCAGCAATCCAACAAACAATGTGAGCCATATGATATGGGAAGATATAAGGAAAATGCAAATTAAAATCAATAATTTAAATTTGTTCTAAATATTGACATGCAAATTAAAATCCGTAAATCTAAAATCTTTGGACAAAGGTGAGTTATGATATGGGAAGATTAGATATAAGGAAAATGTAAATTAAAATGAATAAATTAAATTTGTTCTAAATATTGACATGCAAATTAAAATCAATAAATTAAATTTGTTCTAAATATTGACATGCAAATTAAAATCCGTAAATCTAAAATCTTTGGACAAAGGTGAGTTACAGTATATGATATGGGAAGACAAGGAAAATGCAAATTAAAATGAATAAATTAAATTTGTTCTAAATATTGACAAGATAGGACACAATGAAAGACATGCAAGTATGCACATGGAACGCATACAACACATTTGCACGTGACAAATTGAATATGAAATAAGCAAAATGCAAAATAAAATCTTTAAATTAAATTTGTTCTAAATATTAACATTGACCGGATAGGACATGCACAGAACAACTATAAAGAATGTACATGGAATGCATGCGACACAGTTGCACTCGACGAAACAAATTTTACCATTGGATATGAATTGAAACTCGTCTAAAATTTGCTTGTGTTTAACAGATCCTTCATGAGACTTTGTCATGTATACAGGTCCTATAGTTGCATAATGAAAGTAAAACATATTGAAATTATGAGTACATATTAATTGTTAACCTGTTAATTATATGATACTAGATCCTGATCAGATGCTGGTTGTTATTCAGATAGTGGAGGTAAAGCACTTGGCTCAATAGCAAGCAATCAACATAGATCCTGATCAGACTCGGGGGTTTGCACTCGGTAGTTAGTTTATACAAAAAAAAATTGCGAAACAAGTTCTTACAACTTATATTATAAGAGAGTGATTAATATAAGTTGTAAGAACTTGTTTCGCAATCAAGCTAAACTAAGTTTACATAAACTAAGTTAGAGTGGACCCAAGGTTTTGTGTGTGAATTTTTCTTGTTTACCTACCTACCTACCTACCTACCTACCCTACATGGAACTGCTCTACATGGAACTGCTCTACATGGAACTGCTCTACATTGAACTGCTCTACATGGAACTGCTCTACAATGAACTGCTCTACATTGAACTGCTCTACATGGAACTGCTCTACATTGAACTGCTCTACATTGAACTGCTCTATGGTAGGGAGTTGGGTAATTCAACTGATTGTTACAACTACCCTTTCCCTACCGTAGAGCAGTTACAACTACCCAACTCCCTACCATAGAGCAGTTACAACTACCCAACTCCCTACCGTAGAGCAGTTATAACTACCCAACTCCCTACCGTAGAGCAGTTACAACTAACCAACTCCCTACCGTAGAGCAGTTACAACTACCCAACTCCCTACAGTAGAGCAGTTCCACTTGTTTTTGTGTGTTTGTATATGGGATGTAAAGCCGCACAAACAGTTTAGGTAACACGGCGATTCTCCAGCTATTACTGGTGGAAGAAGACCTTGGGTGCCCTTCCGATTGCAGGCACAGACGATTGGGTATCAGGGTAGAACCACCCACCTATCACAAGCCAGCTGAATAACTTCCTCACATGAATTCATTTAACACCCCCAGTGGGATTCAAATCTACAGAGGTGAGCGGCAAGTGATGTGAAGTGAACAAATTAACCCATTCAACACCAAGTAACTCACATGGACTGGTCCATGATATTCATAAACCAATAAATGAATCAGAAAATCACATTTGGACAAGTTCATTTATCAAAATGGGTAATTATGTCTAAAAATAGTCGTATCACTGGCAAAAAGTGCAGATTCTGATGAGACGGCTCGACACGAGCCGGCTCATCTGGATCTACACTTTTTGTAAGCCTAATTAGAGGTCTGTGGTGTTGAAAGGGTTAACCACTCGGCAACAGTGGCCCCCTAATTCAAATGAAACTGCACGATGTATCTCACTGTTACTTTCACCATTAGCATGCAATGAGTTAACTGTCTTTATTAGATTGATCTTGGTTTTGTCACGGGGCGACTCAAATTGATATCTCGTCGACAAGACATACACAAATTTAACATAAGCTCTGAGAGGCTTTGAACTGTATTTATGTTTGGAGATCTTCCTACATTGTACATGAAGTGAAGTGTGTGAAGAATTTCGGATGCTAAACAAAGATTTATAATTGTCTAGCTTAAAGCGACATTACATTGCAAAAAGCAAATATACATTTTTTGTTCACGTATAAATGCATAGCTACTACACATTCTTCTGAATATATACGAACACTAACATTGAATCAATAAACAGTGTTTTTGTGGTACACAAACTTTCAAAAGTGAAAGTAGGATTTCATATAACGGTCATCCACGCTCCTGAATTGACGTTTGTTTGTCATTGGAGTCAATACTAAACACGCGATACTTTCGTTTAGAGATAATTTAACTAAGATTAGTCTACAAATAAATATGCCTTGGCACACATATGAGATATCACGGTAAATATGTACCATACCTCGTGTTATTCAGGATAAACGTGTTGTATTACTCATGAATGTCGACTCCATATACATTATTTTGTTATGTCAACAAACCGTGTATACGACGTTTGTTTATTAGTTGAAATACTCAGATGTTGAGGCATATATCTGGAAACAAATTATACCATATAATATCAAATTACATTCTGCAGACATTTGCATTTTCACCGATGTAGTGTCGCTTTAAGCATAGATTATGTTCACCCGTTTCAAGCACAGCATAATATAGCATAATATTGGTTACATGTACAAGAGGGTTATATATCCTCCCTGGAATCATACCGTCTGAAAAAAATTGATTCTCATCAAGAATGTTATCCTTAGTGAAAGATCTGTGCGACAACGATATTCTGCCCGGTCCTGAAATGTTACAGTGTATGCTTTTATATATACAATGTAGTAGCTGGGCTTTCTTTTCAGAAACACATTCGACACTCCATTCCTGGTGGAATCAACTGTCAGGAGGGAAATATAAATGTGAACGTGTGGCACATAAAGTCACACACCACGAAGGATCTACATTATGATACGTACAGTCAATAATGCATACCATCACAACAGGGCTCACACATTTCACTCCCTATGTAACCCAATACAACAATTTTTCCTATTACCACTGTTAACCCTTTCTTGCCATTTCAGCACCTATTATGCCATCAAAGCACTGTTATGACTGACTGTGCCTTACATTACAGATGTAGGTTATATAACTATTATATCTCCATACAAACGACAGCCATTTAGCTATCATGCAGTGGATAAGTAGTCGCCATGTCTATCCCACCTCCATAGATATTACTGGAATGACATTAGATTCTGGCCTTTCGTGATAGCGCAGTGGAAGTCGTGATAGCGCAGTGGAAGTCGTGATAGCGCAGTGGAAGTCGTGATAGCGCAGTGGAAGTCGTGATAGCGCAGTGGAAGTCGTGATAGCGCAGTGGAAGTCGTGATAGCGCAGTGGATGTCGTGATAGCGCAGTGGAAGTCGTGATAGCGCAGTGGAAGTCGTGATAGCGCAGTGGAAGTCGTGATAGGTGGTGTGTGCGCAGTGGATGTCGTGATAGCGCAGTGGATGTCGTGATAGCGCAGTGGAAGTCGTGATAGCGCAGTGGATGTCGTGATAGCGCAGTGGATGTCGTGATGGCGCAGTGGAAGTCGTGATAGCGCAGTGGAAGTCGTGATAGCGCAGTGGAAGTCGTGATAGCGCAGTGGAAGTCGTGATAGCGCAGTGGAAGTCGTGATAGCGCAGTGGAAGTCGTGATAGCGCAGTGGAAGTCGTGATAGCGCAGTGGAAGTCGTTATAGCGCAGTGGAAGTCGTGATAGCGCAGTGGAAGTCGTGATAGCGCAGTGGAAGTCGTGATAGCGTAGTGGAAGTCGTG